>NQII01005276.1:4909-116988 GCA_002778355.1 Clitarchus hookeri | reverse complement strand
TTCGTGCTATGAGGCCGTTATGCCTCCTTATTTTTTTTCCCCTCGCTCCATCCGTCCGTCGTAAGCTTTCACTGCGTCTCATTTCACTCCCATCACCAGATCCGACTCACGAGAAACAACCTCCCGCTTAATTAAGTCACTTTATTGCGTTTTTATACCCCCTCCCTCCCCTCCGACATAATAGGCGCTAGCTTCACTCCAACAAGGGGACGAAAGAAAAAGGCGGAAACCATAATTACTCCCCTTATTACACGGTGAGGTGTACAGTCTGTGCAGCAATGTCGAGGCAAGTGAGTACTTTACGACAGAGCCGGTGCATGGTGGCAACTGTACGCGGGATGGGTTCACGTGTAGTCTATTCCCGGGTTCTTCATACTTTTATAATCTTACCTTTGAAAAATACCCCTTGTTTGACATGTTTGATTATTTTCTAATATGCTATGCATCACAAGTGTTTCGTACTTCAGTTAAGATAAAACAACCTTATTTTTTGTTAAACTGAACTTTTACTTACATTTTATTTATAAATTATAATATTTGACCTATGGTAAATATGAATGAAAATCAGAGTGAAAAATAAGTGTAGGTAATGCCTAGTAAGAAATAGTTCTTATGAAAATTATTATTACACTGGCTGCTCACGAATGTGTTGCGTTGTCTCTTTGCTGTGATTTTCTAGACTCGGNTGGCTGCTCACGAATGTGTTGCGTTGTCTCTTTGCTGTGATTTTCTAGACTCGGTTAAGCTTTGTTTGCATGAGTTGGGGGAATATCCTTGAAGTAGAACTTTAGCAGGGCTTCAGAAATNATAGACTCGGTTAAGCTTTGTTTGCATGAGTTGGGGGAATATCCTTGAAGTAGAACTTTAGCAGGGCTTCAGAAATATTGATAGTAACCGTGAACGGACTATACCCATATAGCACCCAGACTTCCAAAGAGTATCTGACGGATGTCACTCCCCGACATTCTGGATATCCAAGGACATTCAAGAATAGCAAAGCAACTCTCAAAAGACTACCAAAATATATCCAAACGTCCGCCCAATTAAAAAAAAAGTGATATAAATATTGTGAATTTCCTACATAAATCTTTAGATGTAGTCACGTATCTTAAGTAATGGCCGGTGGTTTTGTAATATCTAATGGATATCCAGTAAGTTGTAAAAACGAATATCTACTACTGGATATCCAAAGGATGCATATTAGAGATACACTCTAGGACTTAGATGACTATTAGAAATTGTGGACGTAATTAGGATATCCAGTGGATATCCTGTGCTATGTGGGTAGTAGACAAATATACAAAGAAAAAAAGTTCACTTAATAACTTTAAGATATTGTAAATACAGAATGAGTATAAAAGAATACCCCAACTTTGAAGGTCTATATTATAAAAAGCAAAAAACCTACAACCTTGATTGACCAATCAAATAAACCGTANAGATCCGACTCACGAGAAACAACCTCCCGCTTAATTAAGTCACTTTATTGCGTTTTTATACCCCCTCCCTCCCCTCTGACATAATAGGCGCTAGCTACACTCCAACAAGGGGACGAAAGAAAAAGGCGGAAACCATAATTACTCCCCTTATTACACGGTGAGGTGTACAGTCTGTGCAGCAATGTCGAGGCAAGTGAGTACTTTACGACAGAGCCGGTGCATGGTGGCAACTGTACGCGGGATGGATTCACGTGTAGTCTATTCCCGGGTTCTTCATACTTTTATAATCTTACCTTTGAAAAATACCCCTTGTTTGATTATTTTCTAATATGCTATGCATCACAAGTGTTTTGTACTTCAGTTAAGATAAAACAACCTTATTTTTTGTTAAACTGAACTTTTACTTACATTTTATTTATAAATTATAATATTTGACCTATGGTAAATATGAATGAAAATCAGAGTGAAAAATAAGTGTAGGTAATGCCTAGTAAGAAATAGTTCTTATGAAAATTATTATTACACTCGAGTGCGCACGAATGTGTTGCGTTGTCTCTTTGCTGTGATTTTCTAGACTCGGTTAAGCTTTGTTTGCATGAGTTGGGGGAATATCCTTGAAGTAGAACTTTAGCAGGGCTTCAGAAATATTGATAGTAACCGTGAACGGACTATACCCATATAGCACCCAGACTTCCAAAGAGTATCTGACGGATGTCACTCCCCGACATTCTGGATATCCAAGGACATTCAAGAATAGCAAAGCAACTCTCAAAAGACTACCAAAATATATCCAAACGTCCGCCCAATTAAAAAAAAAGTGATATAAATATTGTGAATTTCCTACATAAATCTTTAGATGTAGTCACGTATCTTAAGTAATGGCCGGTGGTTTTGTAATATCTAATGGATATCCAGTAAGTTGTAAAAACGAATATCTACTACTGGATATCCAAAGGATGCATATTAGAGATACACTCTAGGACTTAGATGACTATTAGAAATTGTGGACGTAATTAGGATATCCAGTGGATATCCTGTGCTATGTGGGTAGTAGACAAATATACAAAGAAAAAAAGTTCACTTAATAACTTTAAGATATTGTAAATACAGAATGAGTATAAAAGAATACCCCAACTTTGAAGGTCTATATTATAAAAAGCAAAAAACCTACAACCTTGATTGACCAATCAAATAAACCGTAAAACCATGAAGTTTGTTTACCATAAATTAAAAAATTTTCAATGTGACCACCATGAGTGGCCCGAACGACATCTACGCGATAATCAAACTCGTCCAACGCTCTTGTCAGCATGTCCGGTGTTACGGTTTGAATGGTGTTCGTAACTCTTGGTTTGAGGTGGTGAGAGGGCAGTGAGCTCGCATTCGACACGTCAATGTGAAGGGGACGGTCTCATGTTTCCTTTATAGTGCACCACCCCATTGGCATAGAGATTTTCGCGGATACCTGAACGAGACGTTGCCGCAACGCTGGATTGGTCGAGGAGCAGCTGGTGACCAGGCTCTTCATCACTGGCCCCCAAGAAGCACGGATCTTACTCCATGCAATTTTTTTCTATGGGGTACATAAAGGATCAAGTATTTAGTCCACCATTGCCAGCTAACATGGACGACCTTAAAACGGGAATTACGGACGCTATCCAAACCGTAACACCGGACATGCTGACAAGAGTGTGGAACGAGTTAGAATATCGCGTAGATGTCGTTCGCGCCGCTCGTTGTGGTCCAATCAAACATTTATGAAGATATGATCAACAAACTTTACAGTTCCACGGTTCATTTAATTGGTCAACCAAGGTTGTAGGTTTTTTGGTTTTGATATTACAGACCTTCAAATGTGTGGTATTCTTTTATACTCATCCTCTATAATTAGGATATCAGGTGAATATCCTGTGCTATGTGTGTATTAGATAAGTAGACATAGAAGAATAGTTCTTTTGTTAAGGGCATATACATTCTCTGATTGGGTATGTGAGTCTCTGTAAAGGAATGTCTACTGAGTGGTGTAAAATTTTCACTATTTGTTGGGTTGTCGATTGGCAAGTAGATTACCACATTCTGATTGGTGAACGGCTTTTCGACATGTGGATGGCCAGTGACTCCATTTTACTACAGTGTGTGGTTGGAGTGAGTGGGTGAAGANTGAACGGCTTTTCGACATGTGGATGGCCAGTGACTCCATTTTACTACAGTGTGTGGTTGGAGTGAGTGGGTGAAGAGATCGGGGCGGCTTTTAAAAGCGAGGTCTTGGGAGCCGATGAGGGTGATTGAGGCAAGTATTGTGCAGAACCAGATCTCAAGGGTGGGGGAAACGGGACATCTCGAAAAAAAAAACCGCTTACAAGCGGCATCACCCGGCTCGATTTTCACATGCGAAAATCCGGGAGTGACCCGGCCGGGGATTGAGTATGTGGTTGGAGTTCTCGTGATAAGTGGCTGTTTCATCTCTATTTACTTGAATAGCGGAGTCCTGTACACCNTGAGTATGTGGTTGGAGTTCTCGTGATAAGTGGCTGTTTCATCTCTATTTACTTGAATAGCGGAGTCCTGTACACCATGCGTTATCCAATCATAAGGGTAGCGAGACGCTGTAGTGTTTTAAATCATATGTTGGCACAAAAGATGTTTGCAACCTATCGTTTTGCCTAAGTATCGTTGAAATAACGAAGACAAGACAAACTAACTCAGTGGAAAAAAGCACGATGAATGCAGAAAGTAAACGACACAACGAGTGGAGAACAGGTGACTCCGTCGACGACAGACTACGTGTAGTTATCTCTCGGTGAGAAGAAAGAATCAATTGCCTTATAAACAAGTGAGCACAATTCGTAATTTCATTGGCCGCTCACTGTAACCAACGCCACGTGTCTGCTTGATCTGGGTTCTAGAAATGCTTCACGAATGGGAGGACAAGAACTCTCACAAGGGCTTCTACCTCCCCCCACGCTGAAAGAGGAGAGGATGTACAAGCAAACATCCTGTTTTCGAGTACGTGCAGCATGGCGGCTAAATATGATGCTCAATATTTAGTGGAGTGGAGTGAAGAGGTTCGTGTGCAGCTCTTGACATCGAGGTCTTGAGAGCCGATGAGGGTGAAGTGAGGTGAGTATGGAGCAGTGCCGGAATGCAAAGGCAGGGGAAACAGAAGTTTCCACGAGAAAACGCGCCACCCACCATGTGGCAAGATTCCCACGTGCGAAAATCTGGAAGCGTCCCCGCCAAGAATCGAACCCGATTCCCCTATATGGGAGGCGAGCGTTCTAGCCACTGCGACGCCGCAGCTCCCTTGTCCTTAACAAAGTTTTATTTTGAAAATTAANTATGGGAGGCGAGCGTTCTAGCCACTGCGACGCCGCAGCTCCCTTGTCCTTAACAAAGTTTTATTTTGAAAATTAATTACTATAATCGCAGAATAGGTTTACCTTCCGCTGGAATTCTCTACTTATTTACAGTTGGTAACACTCTGTAGGTCATAATAAATCACTGTCAGTAAATGTATTAAAGATAGCTTTTGAAACTGCGTACCGCATCTCTACAAAAATAAATTTATAAGAAATTGGTTTACATTGTAGAAGCTGTTTAATTTGTGTTTGCAACTATGGTTACGAATAACTCCCTTGCAATTTACTCTTTTTAGATGCCACTGTAAGAAAAGGAATGTTATCTCAGTGTCGCCAAATAGCGACCACACTGCGTCCTCTGAGTGAAGTGTAGAAAGTTCTGGAGGTAAATGCCGCGTAAAAGCTCTAATTTACCATACTGTAAACTTCGTCTGCTATCAACTGTGTTCGTTGACATTAGGTAAAAAAAAATTTTTTTTTTAATCTCTCGAGTGCATTTGCAGATTTATTGTTAGCATAGCCTTCGTAGTCGTGTGTTATAAACCTGCCTGCAAGCAAAGTTTATTACAAATTACAAATGAACAGTCTAACATTTCGCTATAGTTATCCACGAGTTTCCCGAGCTGTTGCTCCAACTATTCAATAGCAGGAGCAACAAGGATATTACAGTCGCGTAGGCCTAAGAACTAACATTGTCCAGCCACGGAATACTTAAGTATACAGAAGTGAAACATCAGCCACTTATACCGCGAGCTACAACTGTGCACGTCTGAAAAATGGCGTCAGTGGCCAACATCGTGCTGGAACGCCGTTCCCCAATCAGCGTTTGTCACAGTATTTTCAGGCCACAACTTAGTCATTAGGGAAACGATCGCAGTATACAGTAGCAAATCATGCACAGGCCTGTTCTCGATAAAGCCTTGCATGTATCATAGATCCGTTAGTAATAGAACGAGGAAGTTCAATTAATGAAACTGATGGAAGGTCTTCATCAGCGGCGAGCAAGAATGAAAGTCAGATGAGAGACGCTGGGCCTCTGGCAGGAGAAATGGAATCACTTTAAGAAGGGGAGAACAACGCACAGTTTATTTCCTGACACAAGATGTAGAGTCTTTCGTATCTAATAGGATCACGACTGACTTTCTTGTCCCAGATGTTAAGAGGATATGAAAATTTCAAAGTAAATCTAAACAGATTTAGTTTGGCAGACTCCCCTCTCTGTACGACATGCAATACTGAAGATACAGTGTTACGTTTACTACCAGATAGTCGTAAGATTGAAGACTTTTAAGAATTGGATACTGTAGAAGACTTAGTATAGAAGAAAATAGATGCGACTTACGTGATATAATTTCCCACAGGGGAAAGGATAAAAATAATTGAGGAATGTGCAAGGAAACTCTCTATAAGATTAGCAGAGTTTAATCTGTGGATACCAAATAATCCACAAGAAATGAAAGATAATCCTCCTTGCAAATAATACAACAACCTAATACTGACATATAAAACAGCTATAAAAACTTCGATGATAGGAGTGAACCCGCTCAACTAAAGTGGACAAATNCCCTAATACTGACATATAAAACAGCTATAAAAACTTCGATGATAGGAGTGAACCCGCTCAACTAAAGTGGACAAATGTAAAACTACTAAATAAATGTTGTAGTGGAAGCGGGCACTCTATTCAGTCTGGGTAATCCGAGTGCAAATACGTAGAACTTTCAAAGAATTCGTCAGAAGGAAACTGACAAGTTTGGGGTGTTTTGTACCTACCCTGAAGAAGTAAGAAGACATGTATGGTGCAGAGCTGGTATCGTACAAGGAATATGGACAACGGAGGAACAATGACCTAAGCAAGGAGCCAGGGTGGTAGACACTGGAAATAAACGGACCTGGGTCTGGAACCTGAAAAACGAGAATCAAATTAAGAGAATCTTGATTAAAGAAGGGTTTATGCGGGGGAAGAGGGATCGAAAAGGTGTCCACAGGCACCCCTCCCAGCTGCTGCTTTAAAGGAGGGATGGATATGGTTATTATATTGTACAGCCGCTACACAGTGGCTTAGAAAATTAGAGTATAAATATATACATTATAATATAGAGAACAACCCCATGTTGCTGTGAGAGTCAGGGTGGATGGAAGGATCATCCGCGCCACACTCACCCTCCGAGCAGCTTGGCAGTAAAATAAAATATAGTTTATAATCATATACAACAATAAACAATCAAAGGGCGATGGTATAAAAAGTAATAAAAACAAGAAGTTAAATTTATGTGACCCGAGNTATACAACAATAAACAATCAAAGGGCGATGGTATAAAAAGTAATAAAAACAAGAAGTTAAATTTATGTGACCCGAGAGGGTCAAAGGAAGAAAGTTATAAGATAAATAACACGATGGTAAGCTAAAGGAAATACTTATTCCACTGCATTACGCAGAGACGGCAAAGGCGTGGGCTTGAAAATAAAAAGATGGCGTGTCTGGCTTTTGGCTGGCCACGAAAAAATAAATTATATAATGGGTACGCCCACCTCGAACGAACCGCCACGCCATTTTGTCTCCAAATACCTATCAACCCTATGGCCAGGCTTTCCCAGTTAAAGAGATAGAGAGAAAGAGTGTGTGTGAGAGAGAAAGATAACGACTTGCGAAGCACGAGTACCATCCCCGACCAATACCATCAAATGGCAAGGGACAGATGGCCCAGTGTTGCCAGAAGCAACAGTGGCGTTCGCACGGTTATCGCGCGTGGAAAGCCGTTTGACATAATGCGCAGTGGCCGAAGGTTTTTGCGGGTTGTCAATTGAAAGTGTTGCCGTCGCATTGCAGTGTGTTGATGAATTGTTTGTGCGAGTATTTCGAATGCATGAAGACAAGCCATTCATGCCTTTCTTGATGTAATACATGAAGTAAATCTTCACTTTATTCACTATCGCTCGCCCACATGTTATTTATTTTACAGTAAAGTAACTATCAGTGACGTGATAAAATTGTTTAAATGAAACACTCAATTCATTTCTTAAATGTAGGAAATTGTAATTTCATATGCTCGTTTGTTAATCCAGAGTCCATTTTAATGAAGACGGATATGATTACTATTTTCATTTGGTTGTACCTTACATTTCAATAATTGTTCATGTTCACAGTATACACACTGTTCTGGTTTGCTAAAAAAAATAGTGCGTGGTTTGCATATTACAGTTTGGATATAGTTAAAGTAAAGTTGAGATTAACCCCACTAGCAGTGAGTCCGAAGTTGCAACAAGTTGATATTGTCCGGAGCTGTGTACACGGCGACAGCTGGACTGTTTACCGAGAAGCCCAAACCAGGACGCAGGGTGCTCTGGAATACAGATCTGAAACGAACGCTTACCTGGGGAACTCCATCCACACACGCCAGCAAAATGGCGTCACAAACGAGCATTATGTCAGAACACCGTTCGCCGATCAGCGCCTGGTAATCTACTTGATGGCCAGCGGCCCAGCCAATAGGGAACCTTCTGCAGCACGCGGTAGCCAGTCACGCACAAGGTCTGTTCGCGAGCATCGCGAAGCCAATCAGAGAATGGGTACTCCCACATCAGAAGAACCCTCACGCCATTTCGCCTGTGTGTACTTTCTGCTCTGTGATCCAGTGCCTTCTCTCCCTCCCCAGTGGGTGTCGGTACAGAGGGATCGATGTGAAAGTAGATCAGTTGATTAGTCGAGCAGTTAGTGCCGCTGTAGAATGGCATATATATATATATATATAAACTATAACAGATTACGGGAAGTGCGGGGAATTAGCAGGGTACCCGCGTTATACCACTAATCCAGACTACCTGGACGTAGATCTAATATAATAAAATTATATTGGTGGAAAAATTACGTGGATCCGATAACAAGGCAAAACCGGAATTAAAGAAAGGGGGGGATTAACAGGAAAAGGAAAAAATAACTCTTACATCCTTGCGGGCACAATACCCCTGCCGGAATTAAAGGGCGTGGAAAACGGGAGATCCCCGAGAAAACCCGCCGGCCAGTGGCATCATCCGGCACGATTCTTACATGTGATAATCCGGGGGTGATCCCGCCGGGAATCCGACCTGGTTGACCATGGTAGGAGGCAAGCATTCCGACAACCACTTCCACCACGACCGTTTACCCAGTTGTTTCTCTCATTGCGGAAAGTGGCCTGGCATTGGCAGAGCTCGCAAGAGTTCAGTTACAGAGGCGCTACTACAGCTCGTTACGACGCGTAAGACAAACGCGAAACGTTTCCCCGTTTATTTGTGTTCCAAACCACTGTGTCCCAGGTGCACTTTCGTGATTGGAAAGTTTTAAACCGTTGCACGTCTCAGCTGCCTGCCCACAAAACATGGGCGTTCATTACTGGAGTACGTTCGTTCCGATTGATGTAGTCACGTAAGAAATTGCCTTCTCACGAGAACGGCGTGGCCAATAGCCGAAGTTAATATGCAGATATGCTATTCAGAATGCTGAAGTCTGGCATGTGCGTCAATATTTTTGCTAATGAGTGGAGGTCCTAATGTGCATAATAAATATAAAATTATATATTATATAAGTAGTTTATACAAATATAAAAATAAAAATAAATAAAATAGTAAAGATAATAAATTAATCTTTGCCAGGAGCCCACACATTTTCCCGTCTTTATGAGATTTTAGCGTAATAAATTTCATTCTCTGGGGTTTTTAGGTACTAGTTAGTTTCTCTTCCTTGTCACCGAAAATACTTGGTCTAAATCATAAATATCTCTTAAAAAATGAAGAAATGAAATATTTAGCATGCAGTGGATGCGAGGAAGATCTTCCACGCTTAAAACTGACAAGAAGTCCCGTATCCGCACGACCTTTTCTCGTATGCGCGCTCTCCTGTGCCACGACCGAACTAACGGCGGGCGGCTGGAATAAATTGTCCCAAATCCTTGAGAAATGTATGTCTGCGGCCCGAGCTTGCTCCCACGTCTCCAGTGGCTCTTATATCTTCATCTTCTCGGACTGCGACGGGATTTTTTTCCCTTTTATTTTCGTCACGAAATAAGCGCTAATGGCGTGGCTCGTTGCGGAGCGAATTTTCCAGCACTTGCGTATCCCTACTGTCTTCTCTGCTTCCTCAGGCAAACTTTCTCTTGTCGCTCCGCCCACCTGTTCCCGCCCAGTTGCCGGGGTGATACGAGGGAAGGGCTGCGTCGTCGCTAATTCCATCGCTTCGCGTTTCTCGTCTGACAACCAGGGCCACCCGTTTCTCGCGAAGAGATTCCGCGACTGGTTGTACGTGCTGGGAAACACGTTACTTCAGAAACAATTCCGTGGTAGGATGATTCGAGCTCTCGCCGGTCTGAGGTGTCAGTGCCGGAGGTAACACAATTCTGATAGGCCCAGTCAAACGAAGAATTTGTCCTCGCACAGACACCCGGCCAATAGCCAAAGGACACCTGCGTCGACCTCTATCCTGCGCACGAAGCTTTTCGCGAAAAAAAACAGGTAGCGCTAATGATAACTAAGGATACCTGATTTTCACAACAACAGTCCATGTCTACTTGTATTTCAAAACACAATGCGAAAAAAATATGTACATATATGGTTGGAGAAATTATCAAGACTTTTTACATAGGGACAACCATCTGATGGGTTGTAGATACCCTCTATAAATTATTAACACAGGTAGTAATTCCAACAGAACTTAATGTTGCATTTGTTAATACCCATGGTTGCTACAGTGGAGCGTAGCGTTCTACTTCTCAACAGGTAGTAAGTACCTCCACCAGAACAACTTCTACTATATATGGATTGTTCCCACAACAATCACGATTATAATTACTTAACAGAATGTTCTGTTTCTAGTACCAAACGGTTCTTTAATCGCGTTTTATGGCAGCAGCAGAAAAATGTGATAGAGTAATTTCACACAAAATTTATATGCTAGTAAACGTTATATCTATGACGAATATCGATACCTTTTGTCCGCCATTTATGATGACAGCGGCACATGAGAAAATGGGGCATTTATGCCGTATCTCTGGCATTAGTCAACCGATATTCATACAATTTTTGCACACAAGTAGTGCTGCAGAGGGTCATGTATACTCACATTATTTAAGTGACTGACGTACTTGATTTAAAAACGAGTGGCAATTGTAAGGTTAGAAATCACTGATTTCCAAAATGTTAGACTGCTTACTATTGAAGTTGATGCTCGTAACTATAATCCTATGTTTTTAATGTAGTTGGTTAGGTGCCGCCTCACAGTAGGAGGCGTTCTGGAGAAATAGTGGAGAGATATGGGTGGCTCTTAAAATCGAGGTCTTGAGAGCCGATGAGGATGAAGCGAGGTGAGTACGGAGCAGCGCCAGAATGCAAGGGCGTGGGAACATGGCAGATCCCCGAGAAAACCCGCCGACCAGCGGCATCGTCCGGTACGATTCCCATATGCGAAAATCTGGAAGTGATCCCACCGGGCATTGAACCAGGTTCACCTTATTGGAAGGCGAGTAGTCTAGCCTCTCTATTACCGCGGCCCGTGAGCTCACTCCAGCCGATATAGATTGTTCGTTGACTGGTGTCTAGGTTGGAAGCATTCTTTTCTTGTGAGTTATAAACTGCACGTGATCGGGCCACACAAGTATACACCACATATCCATTGGTGTAGAATTCTTCAGGGAGCGTTCGAAAAATATTGTACATTGACGAATGCTATGCAAACACACAGATATTAAAACTATAACCTGTCCGCAAATGAGAATGGCAATTCTTCTACCGGCTGTGCTGCCGGCTGAAAGTAGTCCATTCGAGGTAACTTCCAACTTTTCTTACATTCTACAACCAGGATATTTCTCCGCCTCAAGCAAAGAAAGCTTATCCAAGTTTAGAAAATTTCACCAAAGGTACAGCGCACCGCATTCGTATGCACTCAACATAGTAATATTTTGCATAAGAACTATTTCTTACTAGGCATCACCAAAACACCCATTTTCTTCCCGTTTTTATTCACATTGATTACAAATGTAATATTATCTTTCATATATAGTTTATAATGAAAATTTCAATTTAACCCATAAAATAGTACATTTATGTTATCACGAGTATAAAACGCTTGTAATACAACGCATCTTTTGAAAACAACTGGACACGTCGTACACTGGGTGATTTTTCAAAGGTTTTTTTCGAAACATGTGATGAAACCGCAAATAGTCTACAACAATTAAGTTACCAGGCGCTGAGACACGAACAATATTCTGGCACGTTGCTAGCCAGTGATGCCATTTTTTTTTTCCTGGCGTGTGCTGTTGGAGTTCGAGGAATGAGCCACTGCTTCAACTCTGCGTATTCTCAGGTAATAAATACCCAGAGAACTATCACCTATTGCGAGCTTCCGAAAAAAATTTGGGCGAAGCTTCTATACAGGTTCTCGGGCAGAAACTTTCTTCACGCCTTTCCAGACGGAATGTTGTCGCGCAGTTATCAGTCAGGCGAATAAACCAACGTGCTATGCCACACGTTCTGCTTCACAGATATAAAGGTTTTGTTGAATCGAAAAAAGTTTGTTTTATTTTTTGCGAAGGGAAATTTAATATTTTGTTGCTGAAATAAAATTGCTGTGTTGTTGTATTTGTTTACCCGAAACAAATGCAGGATGAGTATAAAAGAATACCCCAAATTTGAAGGTCTATAAAATCAAAAACAAACCACCTACAACCTTGATTGACCAATCAAATAAACCGTGGAACCGTGAAGCTTGTTTATTATGCAGTAGAATCCCGATAATTCGTATTGTCAAGGGACTGAATGTTAAATATGAATTATCGAGATATTCAAATTAGGGTGATTACCAATAATCGGAAGCAAAAAAATAAAAAATACATAATAACGAGATTAATGCAAATTTGCATTAATACGTAATGATAAACGCATGGCTACATATTATGTATACATATGTACTGTATATATAAATCAATAATTACATCAATAAATAACGCATTAAAAATTAACGTTTAAAAAATCTGTAATTTTCTTTTGGGCAAGCCTTGCAGACGGGTATTGTCGATGGCTTTGTCAAGCATGTTCAAAGCATAAAATTCTTCACCGCCAACGTCTGATTTCGCTAAGAAATGGCACACGTTGTTGATGTATTGTTTAGCCACTTTAGGTGTAATTGTCAGCACATCATCTTCGTCATCACCTTCACCATCAATGTCCTGAGATGGAGCCAAAATTTCGTCATCAGTTAGAATCCCCGCTACCGCTAGGCCATCGTCAAAATGGACGAAATCTTCAAACGTTATAGAATTTTCTTCATTTTGAGGAAGACGATTCCTTTTCACAGTGCATTCTAAGTCTTGTTCAGTAACTGCTGATGAAAGTTCCACCTTCGTGAATCCACAGCACGAAAACCGTTTTTTATTGTGCTTTCGCTAATACTTTGCCACGCCTTGCGAGCAATGTTCATGGCTGAAAATGAGATGATTTTATGATCCTCCCCATCCTCGATGCTGTCAAGGAGTTGCATCACTACTTCCTTGCGGTAAAAGGTTTTGAATGTTTTTATTATGCCCTGGTCTAGAGGCTGTAGTTTAGAAGTAGTGTTGGCAGGCAAAAACACAACATTAACATGACTGAGCGGTGGGGTATTGTTGTGGGCCGTACAATTATCCATGAAAAGCAGAATTTTTCGCTGCCTATTCTCCATATCAGCATTCACTGATCGTATCCATTCCTTTAATAATTCGCCCGTTATCCACGCTTTTTTGTTTGCACGATAGGTCATCGGAAAAGTTTTTATGTTTTTAAAACATCTTGGTTTGGCTGATTTGCCTATCATGAGCGGTCTTAATTTCTCAGATCCATCCATGTTGGCGGTCAACAATATGGTTACACGTTCTTTACTATTTTTTTCCGCCACGACACTTTTCTTCCTTAAAACACATTGATCGGTCGGGGAGACACTTATAAAATAACCCCATCTCATCGGCGTTAAAAATGTTGTTGGGCTCATAAGAATCGATTATTTCTCCCAATTCGTCTTTCCACTCAGAACAAACGTCGGCCGATACACTCGCACTTTCCCCACTAAGCTTCTTAAATTTTATGCTGTGCCTTTTTTTAAACCTATCAAACCAACCATCACTTGCACGAAAGTCTTTAACTCCCATTTTTTTTCTACGAAAACTTTTGCTATTTCTATTAAAATGTTTCCTCCAACTGGTAAATTCGAATTCCGTGCTTGCGGAAACCAATTTTTTAAATTCTCTTCTAGTTGGGGATACTAACCAGTCTTAAAGTGCTTTACTTTGCTGTCCGATGTCTGGGAGGCGATCTTGTCCTTGTTCTTCAGAATTGATGTTATTGTGGAAGGAGGAACGTTATCACGTTTCGACACGTCAATTTATTTATCACCACACGCCACGGCGGTAATGATTTCTTTTTTTTCTCTAATGGGAAGACACTTATTGGCTCTTTTCGGAGGCATGGCTATGACCGAACTTACTAACTTTTCACTCGCTCTGCTCCTTCCTACCTTCTCATAACCCTAGGCCGGACACCAAGGCACCTCTTAGTTCTGAGAATCACAGACACATCGCCTCACAGCCTACTCGGCGTCATTACCTGCCCTTCAAACCCTCCTACGTCCCTCAGCACCCTTCTGGTCTTTTTTACTCTGCCCGAATTGCATAAACCTAGAACTGGTGTACAGTCTAGGGTTAAAAACATTACGAGTTAAAGAGATTTTTAAGTTGGAAATAAGAACTATAAGACGTTTTAATTGAACTCGAGCAGCAAAATAAATACGTATTATCGAGGGGACCGGAATGCATTGTTTTCTTACGAATTAAAGGGATTTTCTCAAGGGACCAGAAAAAGTTGTACGAATTAGCGGGATATACGAATAATCGGGATGCGAAATATCGGGATTTCACTGTACATTCATAAATGTTCAATGTGACCACCACGAGCGGCACGAACGATATCTACGCGATAATCAAACTCGTTCCACACTCTTGTCAGCATGTCCGGTGTAACGGTTTGGATGGCGTTCGTAACTCTCAGTTTGAGGTGGTGAGGGGGTAGTGAGCTCGCATTCGACACGTCAATGTGAAACGGATGGATTGATGTTTTCTTTATGGTGCGCCACCTCATTGGCACCTAGCTGTTCACGGATAACTGAACGAGAAGTTGCCGCAACGCTGGATTGGTCGAGGATCAGCTGGTGACCAGGCTCTTCATCACTGGCCCCCAAGAAGCCTGCTACTTACCCCGTGTGATTTTTTTCTATATTGACGACCTCAAAACGGGAATTACGGACGCCATCCAAACCGTTACACCGGACATGCTGACAAGAGTGTGGAACGAGTTTGATTATCGCGTAGATGTCGCGTGCTGCTCGTGGTGGTCACATTGAACATTTATGAATGTATAATAAACAAACTTCACGGTTCCACGGTTCATTTGATTGGTCAACCAAGGTTGTAGGTTATTTGTTTTTGGTATTAGAGACCTTCAAAGTTGGGGTATTCTTTTATACTCGCTCTATATTTTGTTGGTGTGATTAAGATTTGTTTCGCTCTACAGACGTTAAAGAGTTATAGTTAGTTAGTATAAAAAAATCTATAAGCCCGACCGAGATTCGAACCTAGATCGCCTTCAGCAGAGGCATTACGCCCTAGCAAACCCAGCTTAAGTGACTACTAGTATGTTGGGATGTTTCTTAATGAATTCACTTCGAATATTGGACAACGTGTGCAAATAAATATTTCAAGTTTTGCAGCTTTACCTCTTAGTTTCCCGTGGAACTTACCAGAAACACTGCTACTATATTTATTGTAAAAAAAAAAAAAAAAAAAAAAATNAAAAAAAAAAAAAAAAACTTTCAAGCTGTATTTTGGAAGGAAGCCAGTGGCCAAACAAATATATACAGTTGATTAAACTATATCATTTGTCACCAATCATATTTATTTTGGCCCAGTACAGAGATTTTTGTTAATTTAAGGTAATGTTTTGTTTGATAAACAGAATTATTTTAGCTGCTTTTCGATTTTTGTTTACTAAACGAAAAAGTTTTTTTGTTGCAACAGAATTTATTTTTGGCCCTTTACAAACATATATATTGTTGGCTGGAACGAACATTTCTCTCAGTGTAAACATATTTTTTTGTTGAGAAATTTTAAACACGTGTTTTCTTACTCTTAATACTCGTTTAACATCCTGACGCAACGAAATATTTGGTTGCCACAAAAAAAATTGTTTTAAATAAGTTATTTGACTTTGTCAAAAAAATTTCATTCATTTGGAGGAACTGGGGCTTGTTTGTACAAACAAGATATCGTTTAGCTGAAAGAAACGCCACGAAACAAATAAACGTGGTATAGTGAAATAATTATTTTTGTCAGTCTTCTATCACCCGTCCACCAAAACGTCTTTCTTGACATCCAAACTCAATGCGAGCCATGGACGCAAGCGTTCTAAATGGCGAACGAAAGCGCCAGCATGTTAACGAAATGTTTATTTTGGCCTCAGAGAAGACACCAGCTGTGCGGATTAGTATCGGTTCTTTGTTTCATTACACTCCACACCCTGAATACACGTACCTTTAAATTCGCCTTGCTCCTGACACTAACGGATTGTATTACCGGTCAAATAGTTTATGATATTGATGACACATTTTATACGGTCATTCAGTTTTTGGTCTCAGTTTAATCGTTCATGAACATAGTTTTTCATTACGTTCCTTGCGTTCCTCTTTGAAATTTAAGAATATTTGGTTAGGTAAGTTTCTTTAGAGAGTAATATAATACTTACGTATTTGCGCCTCTTAGGTAAACGTTAAATCTGTGTTGTTTCTAGGATTCAATAGGATGTAAAATAGGAAAAATCACTGAAATAATATCACATTTTGGTGAAAGGGTAAGTGCTTTGCTTTAATTTTATCACTAAATTAAAGAGTTTAAAAAAAAATCAATTGTGCTAATTTGCATTTAATGTTTTGTAACCTGCGCGAGGTAGTAGCTCTGTCGGTGAGAATTTTTATTCAGATAAAAGTAATTTCCTTGGTTTGCCCCTTAATAGTTTAAACTATGTTGAAATGTGTCATAAAACTACAAAATCCAGAAGCTGAATATTTGAGATATATATCTCAGCATGAAAATACTTCCGCGATAAATAAGGCTTTAATTGTAGCAACTGACACCGGAAACAAGGAAATAAACCCTTCCCACTATTGCATCGGACTATAAAACATAGTGCCGTTAAGAGATGTTAAGGCAAATTCTTTACGTGTGTCGAGATACCGTTTGTATCTCATCGTTACTGCTTAATGAATATCTTAAGAAATTTTTTTCTTGCAGATGAGATGCCTTCATTTCTCGGCCATTTTCATTCCACGTTTCTACAATGATGACTCTAAGACTGCTCCAGGGAAAATTAATTTTATTGAGCAGTTTCTAAGGCAAGAGTATAATTTGAGACAGAACTAATCCCATACAAAAGGAGAGAGCACTTCAAAGCAATCTGCTCTTTATTGGTACCTTTCCCTCATTATTGAAGTCTTGCAAGACGAGAAATTTCAGCAGGGGATCAAAGAAAACTCCTTTGTTTGTCAGGTGCATACTTCTCTGACAATAAATTCCTCCGAGACAGTTAGCAAAAAATGTTATTTCGGTGGAGTGGTGAGAACCAAAATGTATCTGAATTAATTCATAATTTTTTACTGCCATACCCACGCCTGTTGAAATACATTCTCAGCTGCGAGACATTGAGAAGTATTTCATAAACTTTTCTTCAAAAACTCGTAATTTAAACTCGCCAAGAAACTCCAAGAAAATAAGACGTTTATCCCAGTTAAAAAGTTATAATGGAAAATACTTACCGCGTTAAATTCTCTCATAAAGTCATCGCTAGGTACAACTGGCACAAAGGGGAAATTTACGTGACTCTTAGTTCCGCTAATTTTATGAACTCAAAAACCTGACAGGTTGCTTTCCCCCTGGATGTCATCTAACAAGAGAATCGCAAATTTTACAGATTGTTTTTTCTTTAGCAGGCAAGGCTTCGCAGTGTTCTTGTGTGGCTATTCCAGCCACTGACACGTTCAAAGCCTTTCACTGACCTCCCCTTGCCACGGGACCGGGAATGTTTGCAATGTCATTTGAAGCCACGCGGTAGGCCATGCACTGTCACCTCCTACTTTTACGAAACCCTGCTTAAGTTCTACATCCAGGATATTCCTCCGCCTCACGCAAGCAAAGCTTAACCACGTTAAGACTGTTTCTGCTCAGGTAAGAAACAAAACGAGATTCTTTATCGGAGAGCTTGGCATAGGGAACATTTACGCCGGAAGGTGCGCTGGTGTTACAAATAGGCTGCTTTTAAACTGGGGGATAACGGAGGAATCGTACATAATTTTGTTCAAAAATTAGTGTTTGGCTAGAATTGTGATATTTATTTGCTCCGCCCAAAATTATCATTAATAACTTTATTTTGTAACTGTTATTTACGCCCCCTAATGATGTTTACTTGAGCAAACATAAAAAATAGAAATGCGGTTGGCATTTGGTGTTCATAAGCAAGCTTAATTCAGTAGGAAAACGTTGCGAATTTAAGTACGAAAAAAAATACAGCTCTCGTCAATATATAACTTTGTATTTTTCTCCTTTCGCTTAAGGAAACTGCACAGGAAAGCCCTTAAAATATATTAAATCATTTTACTATCAGTTTATCAATTCAGCTGTGATATATGTACGAGTAAATAAAGTAATTGTATAAGCCTACGTTTAGCTAAATCCAATTTACTAAAAAATATTTAATTATATGTGGATATATATCTTTATATTTATACTCTACTGCGAAGAACAAAATTTATTCTTTACGTAAGGCCTAGCATAAAACAACTCGGACGATTTTACACAACTACATTTTTTGTATGGAAATTGCCATAATCTTATTTACTTACATACAAAACGGAAAATCCTGTATACACGTGACACCAGTGCAGCCTGGTGGGGAGAATTTCTAGTTGCCAAACTAAAACCATTGAGCTTCCCAACCTGAGTATAATAAACCTTAACTAAGTCTAGAGAATTACATCTATGGGACAGCGCACTGCGTTCGTGCTCTCTCAGTGCAATACTAATAGTTTGCATAACAACTGTTTCTTACAAGGCATTACCAATAAATCTATATTCTTCTTGTTTCTGTTCATATTAATTATAAATTAACTATAATAACCACTGAATACATAACTAAAAATTAATTTAACCATATATAGGGTATTTTTAGTTTAACAGAAATATAAAACTCTTCGGTTTCAGGATGTATTTAGAAAACAATGTAACACGCCATACATGCGATGATTTTTACAAAGTCANTGTAACACGTCATACATGCGATGATTTTTACAAAGTCAGATTCAAGAAGTGTGAATAAATCGCTAATAGACTGTAGATATTAATCACGTGTTTATATAAATACCTTTAGCAACTGATCAATGTTTACAAGATACGCCCTGAACGGCTCTAAGCCAACAGCNCACGTGTTTATATAAATACCTTTAGCAACTGATCAATGTTTACAAGATACGCCCTGAACGGCTCTAAGCCAACAGCAAACCTGCAAGAATATAATTAGCGAACGCCATGCTGCGTGGTTCGGGTTAAAAGTGAGTGAATTAAGAGATTTGGGTGGCTCTTAACATCGAGGTCTTGAGAGCAGATGAGGGTTAAGCGAGGTGAATATGGAGCAGCGTCGGAATGAAAGGGTGGGGTAAACGGGAGATCTCCGAGAAAACCCGCCGACCAGTGGCATCGTCCGGCACGATTGTCACATGCGGAAATACGGGAGCGGCCACGCTGGGTATTGAAACCGGTTCGCTCAGGTGGGTGGCGAGAAGTTTTAATGAAATGTACCACCTTGGCCCCTTTGGAGTAAAACTTTTTACTTTCTGGGGCAGCAGCCAAGGAACATGTAACTGCGGTTCGAATGTTTTAGAGACTGTAGATTCTGGACATAGAGTATATAAGTAGACGGAGATGAAATGGCGTGGCGGTTCTTTTGATATGGACGTATGCATTCTCTGATTGGCTGTGTGGGACTCTCTGACTGATAGGTTACTGCGTGCTGCGAGAAATTCCCTGTCGGCAGGGCTGCCAACTAGGTCGCCAGGCGATGATTGACGGACGGCGTTCAGACATGTTGCTGACCAGTCACTCCATTTTACTGACGTGATCGGTTGGAGTCCGTGGAACAAGCGAATGTTTCACCTCTGTGAAGTCGGGCCAATAAAAGAAGCCATTCTTACCAGTATCGGCAGACGGTGAGGAATGACTGGTTTTCGAATATGTACAGAATCAAGGCCCTGACACTTTAGGAGGTTGGTGGTGGAGGTGGTTGGTGTTGGTGTTGGTGGTTGGTGTTGGTGNCAGAATCAAGGCCCTGACACTTTAGGAGGTTGGTGGTGGAGGTGGTTGGTGTTGGTGTTGGTGGTTGGTGTTGGTGTTGGTGGTTTTTCTGTTGGTGTGCGATGAGTTCCACGGCACAATAGTCAGTGTTGGCGTAGGTGTGAANGGTTGGTGTTGGTGGTTTTTCTGTTGGTGTGCGATGAGTTCCACGGCACAATAGTCAGTGTTGGCGTAGGTGTGAACTATTTCGCGGCTATGCCAACAGAAATCAGTAAATTCTTTAGGAATACGTAACAATAGTTTTAATTGTCTATTCCTGGAATTCTGATGTTTACGTTTAAGAGGACGAGAGTTTTATTGCGAAAATTTTAACGTTTTAAAATTAAGTACAAGAAAGTACTTAATTTAAAACATTATTTCCTAATGCTGAGATTTAAATGTAGGGGAAGGGACGCAAGACATGCTAGTTAATGGTAGTTAAGGTTTCAACTACTATAGAATTAAAACGGGTTATCATACAAGCCTGTTCATTTTTTACATTAACGTGCGTACCCATGAAATACAATGTCAGTATTCAAAATGTTAAATGTCACGTAAAAGCGATAGTACTTTCTTTTCACATAGACACTCCATTTACCCCATCTTGCCCCAATTGCGGGGTGAGATACGGTGTGAAATGGGACCACATGGGGTACAGAGTTACGAGTTCATTTTGAGCAATGATTGCACTATGCCCTGCGCCATCATCATCGCCATTGATACCAGCACATGAACGACGTGACGAACGACCACAAATCCACACGACAGCCGTCGCTCTGTTGATTCTGAATACATACCGCCACAATACAAGAACTCCGCACCATCTTCACTATTGTCCGAGGCACTTAAAGGTTCTTAATTTTGCTTGACAGATTTTTTTTTTACTGGTTTTTGCTTTCACCTTTGAATTCATTATCGTGTTATTTTGTTTCTTCGTGACAGGTCTTATTTTAGTCTGGAAGTATTCCAGTCCCTTTGTGTAAATCAATGATGTCAATATTGTAGTTTTCCCACGTCTGACATTTGTCCTTGCTGTTCTTGCCGTATTGCTAACTTGCGGAACAGGTAGGATATGATGTGGTGAAGTAGTTGGTAATGCACTTGGTTCTGAATTTGTCAAACCTGCGCTGCGACATTCTCTGGTGCAGGCGTTGGCGAATTATCGGGACCATTTCCTAAGGTAGACGATCGAGGCTCAGGATTATCTGTAGAAAGTGGCATTGGAAGTTCGTCAACAGCTGTTGAGCCATTTTAATAACGGTTTTCAGTAATTATCCGAAATAATTCTAGGCAATCTTTAGTTATTTAACTCGTTTGGCCAAAAATTAATTACTTAGTGTAAGTGTAGGGTTCACGTCCTTTTTTGGTATGCGCCGTGACCTTGTTCCGCATTTTTCTTGCCACCAATGAATTTTTTGCGTGCTCGATGATAATTGCATTTACTAATCGTATCAAAAAGGTGTAGAAAATTCCACAGATCATGTTAGCCGCGAGGAAAACTCCCAAAGTACTGAGCACTGATGCCTTGTTGTTTACAGTACTGGTAAAAAATTTAATTAATTGCCAATGAATCCACGGTCGTTGACACAGTGATCGAACGGTTTAATGGACGCTTTGGCTGAGTCCTTCTCTGAACCTGCTGCAAATCAAAACCCGCAATACGCTTTCCTGAGTCCTACCAGTCATTATTACTCCCAGAATTTAAACATTTTTGTTGCGACTAACGAATACATTGCGTTGCCAACCAACGCACTGAATTTATTGGTGACTACAAAAATATATCGTGGCTGCCAATAAATATTGAAGGTACAAAACAGTTTTTGTAGGTTCCAAAAAAAACGTGTGGTGACCAAACTACGCGTGGCAAAGAGCTACTTCCGAGATTTGAAAAAAGGAGGTGAGCTGATATTTTATCTGTCGAACTACTTCTTTTCTCACATATGTATGTGGAGGGAAAGACTTGCCAACCTCCACATAAAAAGTCTTGTAATGTCGTTTANTACTTCTTTTCTCACATATGTATGTGGAGGGAAAGACTTGCCAACCTCCACATAAAAAGTCTTGTAATGTCGTTTACTGTGTGTCTTTTCTTCCCTGCGGCCTAACTCGCATTGCACGACAAACAGACACAATTTCCGTTTGCCTGTACAAATAAATAATCATCCCCCCACTCACTGTGTTATGGTAGGTATTCTGTTTCTTGTTCGTGCTTGACAGTATTAACAATTTCGCCTTACTTAAAGCGTAAAACGTACAGCTGACCAACACGCAAGAGTACAGAGCCGACTGAGAACGCCTGCGACATGGGAGCGAAGGAAACGGAGATTTGAGGAGCTAGTGCAGTGTAGCCAACCGGACAACATTTCGCCAGTTAACTTTTCGTGAGGTACAGAAATTCTGTCCGTGAGCTACCGGTAGTTAGGTTAGGTTAGGTTAGGTTAGGTTAGGATAGCTTAGGTTAGGTTAGGTTATATGAGGTTGCTGGCGATCGGCGGTTTGGAAACCTCGGGACAAAGGCATTTTTGTGGCTACTAACGAAACTTTTTGCTCTCCACAAATCAGATTTTTCAGTGTGTCCAGTATATTTTATAAAGAAATTAATTAAATTTGCCATGGAAATAATTTGTTTGTACATGTGGCATTTTAAAGTCCCGGAAAATTTCGGAAATTATTTTGGTACTGGCTTGTTTCACAATTAACCATAGGTTACTTCAACCGACACTGGCTGCTTGAAGTGCGTACAGCTGTTTAATTTTCTCTGCTAATGCCGCTAATGAATCTATCACACAGTTGATTTCAGTTTATTACTGACTTCGTCATTTAGGGCGCATAAATTAACCGTGAGGAAATAAGAAATAATTAAGAATATACGATTTTTTAAAAATATTTTGAGCTGTAAGGTTGTGTAGGTNTTTAATTTTCTCTGCTAATGCCGCTAATGAATCTATCACACAGTTGATTTCAGTTTATTACTGACTTCGTCATTTAAGGGGCATGAAATGAACCGTGAGGAAATAAGAAATAATTAAGAATATACGTTTTTTTAAAAATATTTTGAGCTGTAAGGTTGTGTAGGTNGAACCGTGAGGAAATAAGAAATAATTAAGAATATACGTTTTTTTAAAAATATTTTGAGCTGTAAGGTTGTGTAGGTATTATTTTTACTATAGTTACCTTTTTATAATGTCTGAATTTAAATTGTTGAAAACGCTAGTGTAATATTAATTAAAAGCTTTCCCACTCTACTGTCAACAATTTCGCTGAAATTTTCGAAGCCTTTAAGCACACGACCATTTTGTCTTAAGAAGTCCGCGTTACTTGTTACGCTAGAATTAAAAAAGTGTTATTTATTTGTCAAGAATGTAATATTGTCACTCGTTGGGAACCACTGTTTTCTGATTGACATTAAAGTCTGCAGAACGGCTTGCACATTTGCTCAGTTGCCGCTCTATCGTTACAGTATATAAAAGAGACGGTGGAATATCGTGAACATTTTAGAGCCACCGCACCTTGGAGAACACACTAGCTAGCTTGCCGTTTTGTGATTGGATGATCTATATTTAGACTTTGCTAGGTTCTTTGCCAGCCGATCACAAATGTTCTGCTATAGAGTATCAGAATCCTCATTGGTCTACAAACATATATGCTAGTAGCTNTTGCCAGCCGATCACAAATGTTCTGCTATAGAGTATCAGAATCCTCATTGGTCTACAAACATATATGCTAGTAGCTACATACAAGTATTACAACCACTAACGAAATAAAACTGTCTGGCATCTGTACAGACATCGAATCTTACGAAACAATCTTACTTTTCCCGCGATAAGCCATCGTATCTACGAATATATTATTTTATCGATGTTTGCGTCGGGAAAGAGCTATTGACATCTCATAGCTCCAAAATATTATTACTGTCTGTTTGATTGCTTACAAAAAATACTGAGCACGGGAATCACACAGAGCTCTACGATCACATAAGTCTATCTTCCCTGGGAAGGTAAGTTAAACATAATTCTACTCGTAAATGTTCTTAAACCTAATTTTTAGGTAATTTAATGATTGTTAAAGGTACTTTGTCTTCCGTTTGAAGGATGAAGGAGAAATATGCCGTATTATCTTCAAGTGTGTCCTCCTCTAACATGCGAAAATTTCAGCTATAACACCCTTTAAAGGCAAACGTTCTATATGTCTTGACTTTGTTTTTATAGCGGAAATAGGAATGCTATTCTGTTAACGAGGTAAATCAAACATATTTTCTTATATCCTCGGGAGTGTTTATGATAGTTAAAGGCATTAATTTACGTCCAAACAAAAAATAATCGTGAAATTAAATCTGGGAAACACCCTCCCCCTTCAAATTAAATCTGGGAAACACCCTCCCCCTTCAAATTAAATCTGGGAAACACCCTCCCCCTTCAAATTAAATCTGGGAAACACCCTCCCCCTTCAAATTAAATCTGGGAAACACCCTCCCCCTTCAAATTCAACGATTTTTATTTAATATCTCATTCGTTTACGTATGCGCTCATTTTAAGTCAACTTATTATCACAGAATGCATTTCTTTGTAAATTTTCCTTCACGGTTTACATTTATTTCTGTACAGCACAGACAATTTATAAAAGTAATACAAATATGGCTATGGCAAAGTTACCAAGAATACATTTCACAAGGGTTATTATTGTGTGATTATAAATGTTTGTAAAATGCACTAAGAGTTTCGCAATAAAATTTCAAGGAAAAATTATTATATGTGAACATTAAAATTTCCCCCTCACCTCTTTTTGACCGAGTAGCATGCAATCTGACACACCTTAACTGCCTGCATTTCAATCTCGGGTCTTCAGAAATTGCCCAGTTCAAAGGGTAAGACAAATCGTCGAGGTCCAAAAATACATAGAACAGTGAAGTCTATTCTACAGGTAACTAAGAAACCCCTACCATTTGTCGTAATAGGAAGAATAGGGGGGTGGGGGGTAGGCTGTAACGAGAGGTATTTTCTTTTCCCTACTCAAAATGCATAATGTAAACAATACGACGACAGGACTGCTTGCTGTATACACGGCTCCGTTCGCATAACCCACACAGCGTATCTAGAGTTTCCACAGATTGCCCACGATACCTAACGCCACTTCGAGGAAGCCGATGATAATGTTATCTCGGATTTCGCCGGGAAGAGCACAGGAAGAGGAAGCGGGAGAGGGGGGGTGCTCTCCTAGTACAAAGTCTTGCAGTGGGAGGGCACGACGAATGGTTTACGAGGTCGCCACTTGGCAGGACCGCAGTGTATCTTTAACTTAAGAGAAAGAGAGAGAATACCTTAATATAGGGACAGAAACTGGGTACAATATTGTCGAGTATAGGGCGACTTGATGAGAGATGTTCTGCGTTACACGAATAAACCGTTCAATAATAACCAATATTTTTATTTCACGACAATTTAGTTTAAAACAGAATCAAATGTGCAAATGATCAAATAACTTTATTTGAGCTCAAATTCGTTCGCTACATCAGCACGAAGCAAGCGAGTTTACAGAAGCGANACATGTGCAAATTATCAAATAACTTTATTTGAGCTCAAATTCGTTCGTTACATCAGCACGAAGCAAGCGAGTTTACAGAAGCGAAAT
The DNA here is from genome assembly GCA_002778355.1 of Clitarchus hookeri. Taxonomy (NCBI): domain Eukaryota; kingdom Metazoa; phylum Arthropoda; class Insecta; order Phasmatodea; family Phasmatidae; genus Clitarchus; species Clitarchus hookeri. The sequence goes on along the minus strand of NQII01005276.1, from coordinate 91,134 downwards.
GGCGTGGCGGATACTTCGAAGTAGGCGTTACCTGTGCGCTGACTGGCTGGAGCGAAGCTCTCGAACGGCTGCCGTCAGAGATAAGACAACAGGCGTTGATCAGCAAACGGCGTTCCGAAATGGCGCTGGCCACAGCGACGCGACTGTGCTAGCGTGCGCGGATGGAGATCGCGAAATATGCAGCTGTTCCATCCCTGAATTTTTAAGTACTCCTTCTCAAGTGGGTGTCGTGCCGGACGATACCACTGGTCGGGCGGGTTTTCCCTTCTCCCGCCCTTGCATTCTGGCGCTGCTCCATTCTCACCTCACTTCACCCTCATCGGTTCTCGAGACCTCGCTGTTAGGAGCCGCCTAAATCTCTCAACCCAACTCAACTTAAGTACTGTTTGATAGAGCATCAAGAAAAAGAGTGTAGATAAAGGAGATAATATATTTGACTTTTCTCTTAATTTTTAGCTACAAGAACGAATTTTTTTGTAACAAGGCCCTTTTAAGTAAGTTGAATCGTCCTTACCAAGGCTATAATATTCGTACGCACGGAAGTGTTTTTCTCCAGGTTTATGCAACAAACAATTCAACAACATTAACCCGTTGTATAAACCAATAATGTAATTCATTATTCATTCATTTAATGATTTACACTCTCGGTGCTATAGNTGTAACAAGGCCCTTTTAAGTAAGTTGAATCGTCCTTACCATGGCTATAATATTCGTACGCACGGAAGTGTTTTTCTCCAGGTTTATGCAACAAACAATTCAACAACATTAACCCGTTGTATAAACCAATAACGTAATTCATTATTCATTCATTTAATGATTTACACTCTCGGTGCTATAGCTGTCGTCTGAAATAGGAGAGTTTCTCTGTAACTGAGCACATTTTATCTCGAGCACCTGATAGACATACGGGTAACAAAAATACGATAAATTGTAGGGTATATCAAAGAAATCGTTGAAAATTAATCTTAATTAACTGACATTCATGACACTTTCCTCTGATAATTTACGCATATTATAGCAAGAGATCAAAATGACCCTTTCAGGAAATAACACAGAATCATGTGTTGCATATCATAAGAATAACAGCTCAGTGAATTCTGTCTTCAAATCTCCTCCTCAACATAAAATTAAGAATCCAGCTGCACAAATCATATTTCGCTACAAAAGCGACTATATTTTGCAGGAAATAACCGTTTATTTCAGTTGTAAATAGTTTTGACCTTCCGGCGTAATCGCCTTAGATAAATTTAACAACACACGGGAAATTTACATGAAGTGTTTTGTTTTGGCTATGCTTTTGGCACCGTATTGGCGTGAACCGTCGCCAGGTTTGCTCGGATACACTTCAGCCGGTACACGCCACGCCTGGACACTATCCGCGATAGTTGCCGAGAACACAGTGCCGCTGGAATTAGTGCTCCTCGTGGGATTATTGTAGAGTAACGTAGATCTGCCTAGCAGTGGCGTGTGGCGAACAGTTGTAAGGTTAGCTGGCGTTAGCTCTGTGCTGTACTCCGTCGCTAACTAGTGCATGAAAAGTACACTGAAGAGCCAAAAAAACTGGCACACTTGCCTAATATCATGTTACCCCTTCCCCCTCCCAACCGAAAACGCAGAAGTGCCGCAAGACGACGTGGCATGGACTCGACTAATGTATAAAGGTATGCAGGAGGCAATTCACACCATGAATCCTGCAGGGCAGTCCACATATCCAATCTGCGACAATTTGAGAAAGGGTTGCACGTCTGTCACGTTTAATGATTCTCGTCAGTCGTCGTTTGTCCCGTTCTTTCACGATTTTTTTCCGGCCGCAGCGATGTCGAAGATGTAATGTTTAACCGGATTCCCGATATTCACGGCACACTCGTGAAATGGTCGTACGCGAACATCCAAATTTTATCGCTATCTCGGAGATGCTATGTCCCATCTCTCGTGCGCCGACTATAACACCACGTTCAAACTCACTTAAATCTTGATAACCTGCAATTGTAGCAGCAGTAACCGATCTAGCTGCCGACCGCATTGCGTTACTCTGATTGGTTCCATACCTCTGTTATTTGCATACGCACGCCTATGCCAGCTATTTTTTGCTCTTCAGTTTAGTTCAGCAGGCGACGCCACAGGACGTGTGTAATGGCTCTCTTGCCTGCTCGTCGTGAGTGGTCGAAACACACTCAGTTTCCCTCGGCTGCACGGTAGTTATTGGCCCCTGCTGCGTGCACCGGGAATGTACAGCGGTGAGCAAGCACCAACTTACCTTGCAACAGTTCGCCACACGCCACTGCTACCGAGTACTCCCCTCAGGCCATTTTGTTGGTGTAATGTCACAGAACCCGGTACAATTTTATGTAACGAAAGTACATTTCAGAAGCCAATAATAATTACTCAGGCTGACCACAGAGTTNAGAACCCGGTACAATTTTATGTAACGAAAGTACATTTCAGAAGCCAATAATAATTACTCAGGCTGACCACAGAGTTAAGGAGTACGGAGTATTGAAGGAACACGTTATTACAGTAATATATCTGGAATTATCGCAAACAAACGGTCGGTTGTTATGTATACGATAATTAAAACTTAAGACATATTAAAGTGAAATTTCAATTACGAANTGCAAACAAACGGTCGGTTGTTATGTATACGATAATTAAAACTTAAGACATATTAAAGTGAAATTTCAATTACGAAAAATTACGTTACCGCTTTGCGAAAAGTAACGAATCCAGTTTATGATTTGGTAGTTTAGCGAGAGGTAAATTACGCGTCACATTGTCGTTATGTCATGTTTGCAACCAAATATCCTTTTTCATAAAATATGAAGAGAGACCGTAATTATTTGCTAAATAAAAACCCATAAATGCAGAAATAGGTTCATAAAGAGTAGCCAAATGTTAAAATAAGAAATGCTCTGGTTTTATTGGTTTAGTAGTCAGCCAACGCAGCAACAATGTTTATTGTTANCCAAATGTTAAAATAAGAAATGCTCTGGTTTTATTGGTTTAGTAGTCAGCCAACGCAGCAACAATGTTTATTGTTAGGCACACTGGTATAAAGTTTATTAACATTTTAACATGCCTTTGACATACGAAAATTTTCCATAAAACATTTCGAAACAACTTACGGTATTGGTTTAGAGTATTTTATGAATTAAAACTAGGTAATTGAAATATGTGATTTTGCAGCAGTTTCGTTATGATCTCATCGGTCGCTGTGTTATATATAATCGTTGAGAAGTTAATAAGTAAAATGTATTTAATTCTTTCATTTATTTTAAAATCACGACCACCTTCCGCTTCAGTATCATGACGAAAGAAAGGTAATAAAATACTTGAATCTGCAAACTGCTAAGTTCATAAATTATGGTGACAATATGTATGACACGACAAGCATCTGCTCTAACATGGTCAGTTAATATCGTTATAGTATTACTTCATTAAAATTTAAAATTATTTAAAATATTGGTAATATAATGGTTTAGTGAATGTTATTAAATATAAGGTTATTCGGAATTTAATTTAAATAGTGAGAATGAAAGTGTGTATAGAAAATCATATCTTATTTAATGAAAATTAGTTGTCGTATGACACACAGGATGTTGTACATAAAACACTCTGAGATATATTTTTTTTTATTTATTTCCTTTCCTTAAATTGTTTCTTGTAATTCACGTCATATGTTTGCTTTACTAGCGAGAAACAACAACCTGTACTGCAGTGCAAATAAATTTGAAAAAAAAAAATTAGGAATGAAATTTAGAGGCAACAGAAACTAAAAATCACCTATATATTGTAACGCCTGAAATAACCGCTACATATCCCAGTCACAGCTGTCTCAGTTTACTTTCGCAATGTGTATGCTAACGTAATATTTATTCGTTTTGTTTATTTTTTGTTTGTGGCAGATATATTTTGTTTACTGCAGCTCCAATTCATGTTATTAATTGCAAATTGTTTTCAACTACAGATAACGTATTTCCTTATAATCATGGTTGTGAGTCTTTCTGTTTTCAGTCACGAAGTTATTTTTATGTGGGCCGCTTTGCATAGAGGAATTTGTTGTTTGGTTGCTATGGTAACACAAAACGTAAGTGTAAGTAATTATGTAGCCGTCTCGTGATTGGCGCAATGTTTAACGGCGTCGTTAAAGTATGCAGTTTTTAATGCTTTCAGTTATCTTGGTTTTCCCGCCAGGCAGGCGATGACCTAGTGAGTCGTCGGCCTGAGAGCTATTTTATTGTGCTGGTTAATTGGCCGAGTCCCGTACAGAAATGCAGACTGCTGATAGGGCGAAGAAACGCGGCAACTGAAGATAAATAGTTGAAGTCTGCACGCGCTAACTACGCGGATTATATTTAAAGCCAAGTCTGAGCTACCGCGATTGCGTGTGGCACGGCAAAGACTCCAGTGACGTACCTAAGGCTCGAAAGCCTTGTGAGGGAAGACTAAGGCCCACAACTAGCGGAACCAGCTACAGAAAATTTCAACGGCTGTTGCAGCGATCAAGATTTATTTTACTGTTAAGTATGCTGAGTTTTCGATACAGAGACTACGCCCGTAATATGATTAATGACTTCAGAAATTAATCTGTCTTGCGTTACGCCATCTTTGATCATCATTTTTGATAAACTTGCTTTATCTATATGCCTACGCAGCCCTGAACTGATGTCTGATGTTCTCCCAACTAAGTCGGTGTGAGAAAATATTTATTAATTTAATTTCCACACTTTGAAATAGTTAAAAAATCTTAAGAGACTGAATAAAGTTATGAATAGTAAATAAGATAAATCTACGAGAGGGCTACACGCATAATTACGGCCACACAAAGCATAGTAAATTTTGAAGAAAAAAAAACTGCTACATAATGCTTAGTATTTACACATATATTCATTTAATTCATGATGTTTCAACCAAAATATTTATTTTTCAATTAAATCACATATATTGTGGTAAGATTAGTACGGTTTTTTTGTGTACATTGTTTTCTGTCTTCTATACACTTCAATAAACAAATTAAATATGCAGTATCAAAACAATATGTTCATTAAAATATTTATATTCATTGTGCTGAAAATGTATGCGTTAATTAAAAAATAAATTGAAGTTGTTAATTATTGCTAGAGATGATTTATAGCGGAAAAAGTTCACTGTTTGCTATGACTCAACTTACTGCCAACATATCCGACAGTTTCCTTTCTTCGTTGGATCTCTTGCATGCACAAAGCTGATATCTTATTTCATTAAGTCATTGAAGATTATATTACTCCATAGCAGAACGTCTGTGATAGATCGGCAAATATATTGGTCGTGCTAAATCTTATTCATTCACTCACAAAATAATATACATAGTTAGAAAGTTATCGAAGATAGGTTGTTTAAAAAATATTCACAATTTTCCAGTGTCTGTACATATTGTCTGATAATTAAAACAATCTGACGACCAATTTTCTCTAACACTGTGCAAATACGTTTTCAACTGAATGGGAGTAATAGGTAGGGGAATGCAAAATTCGCGTAATTATTTGGTATTACGCCAGACATTACAAGCTTGTGAATACACGAGCCGGTATTGCTAGTTTGCTGGATGCTCTCCGGATTTGGCAAGACCACAAAGACGATTAAGTACACACAGGTGAAATTGCCTTACGGTTGCTTTGATGTGGACACGCCCGTTCTCTGATTGACTGCGCTAGTCTCTGAACCTGGTCATGAGTCTGGCTGGCTACTGCGTGCTGCGAAAGATCTCCTATTGGCTGTGCTGCCGGCTGGCAAGTAGGTTAATAGGCGCTGATTGGCTAACGGCGTTCCGACATGTTGCTTGGCCAACGCGGTCATTTCGCTGGCATGAAGTTCGCAGAACAAGATGCTGTTTAACCTCTGAAGGCCTGCGTACTTTGAGACGAGACTGCACATTATTCGTCAACACACTGAAAAAAAATATTTTGTGGCATACACAAAATCTTTTGTTAGTATTCACCCTGCCAAATAAATTTTGTGGTAACCACTAAATTATTTATTTGTAACCACTAAATTTTGTGGCCAGTACAAAATTATTTTGTAGTACGTACCTAGAAAATANCACTAAATTATTTATTTGTAACCACTAAATTTTGTGGCCAGTACAAAATTATTTTGTAGTACGTACCTAGAAAATATTTTTCTCTGTGCACCATCATAAGGTGTTTATTCATAAGGGAGACATTTTGCGGGGCGTGCGAAATGAAGTAGGATTCAATGAACAACGTAGAACAAACTCTACCCTGCTTAAAATATAATTTGTTCNAATTTATACGGGTGACATCTCTGCAAAATATTTTTCTCTGTGCACCATCATAAGGTGTTTATTCATAAGGGAGACATTTTTCGGGGCGTGCGAAATGAAGTAGGATTCAATGAACAACGTAGAACAAACTTGCCCCTGCTTAAAATATAATTTGTTCTCAAAAGAGAACACAGGTATTGCGAGTCTTAAGTAGTAACATACCATATCTTTGTTTGACGACATGCCTGTAAACACGACAAAGCTGGCTTCTGTTAGACTACTTTCGTTCCAAAAGCGATGAACGGTGTGACGACACTCGGTATGTAGGTCACTCAAGGCCACTGGGCCACGCCTTCCGTCTCTCTCGCGCAGCGAATCTGCACTCATCTAGCCCGCTGACGTCACGCACGACCAGAGGGGAGGATGCGACGGCCGTGCGGGCTGCATACAACGCCACGCGTACTAAGGGGCGCGACGCGACACGCATGGCAGCCGAACAGACTTCTCTGTACTTATGTACAAACGTGATGTGTTTTAAGGTGTAATAAATGATTCCTCCCTATAACTTAAAATAAACTTATAGAAAGAGAAATACGCCGCTATGTACTTCATTGAGTAGGTATAATTGCTTGCTAAAATTTCGTCAACAGACACAAACTTATAAAACAATTTTTTTTTCGATTGTTGTGCTGTCCAGAAATCGTTTCCAGTTTCTCTCCTGAAGGAGACCGTGTTTAGAAACGAAATTTCATTTGCACACCATTTGCAGATACATTTTCTTTAAAACTTCTAATAACTGGTCATCTTTATTTACTTCATTTAACGAATATCATTTGCTTTAAGCATTGCTACAGATCACATGGGGCGTATCCAGGTTTGTAAGGGAGGAATATTTTTACAAAAATAAAAGAACTTAATTTTATTTCCTAATTTATTTACTACTTTATATAAATAGACACAGATATTATTCATAATTTCACATCACCTATATCTAATATTAACACTTATTTATATCAGTGCGCGCAATATTTGATACCAATCTCTTTATAGTTAAATTCCGTATCTCTGTCCTTATACTAGATAGAGTCACAAATTTTTCACTTATTATCACACAACCATAATGTCGATTGCCATATAGCAACTCAATTTCAAATGTCTGCCACTCACGCATACAGTTCCACTTTCCCACAGTCCAGCGGTTAATTCACTCTCTCCTCTACCGATGCTCGCGGACTACACTCGCTTGTCACAAATGTTGTCCTTCTTCCCGATTGTATCACACTCCTGGCGCTAATTGCAATACGATAATATAGACTCTTGACAGAGAGGCACGCCGCGGCTTATATAGCTCACTGGGCCTGGCTCAGAGGGTTCTTTCCACCCAGAGTCACGCTGAGAAGAAGGTGGGGTGATTACCAGAAAATTAGTGCTTCGACTCTCCCAAAAGACATTCAATCTTCCTAGGACGGGAGCTTCATAATTCCTGATAGCCTTATCGCGGCACGTGCCAGTGTTACACGGCAGACTCTTTGTAACTCTGCGTGCACTTCTCCGCTTACCGATGATGCCCTTGGATCACTGCGCTTAACACACACGAGGGATAGGGCAAGGTAAATAACGCGGAGCGGCTGCATATGACATGTGTGTTATGGAGTTTTCGCTTAAGTATGAGAAGTTGTATTGAATTACACTCTATACCGACGATTCACGTTCGTCCTATTCCGATTTTCCTTTCCGGCGAAGAAAGAATAATTCACAATTTAAATAAGGAGGTGAATTTCTGAAAGGCGTAATCACATAACGGCCAAGTATTTAGAACAGAAACTGTCACTCGTATTTTGTAATTCATATATATGTGAAAGGGCAAAATTCCATACTCATATCGTTATTGGCTAATCACTGCCTAGAAACGAATTTGCTAAGTACGAGCCGAACCAATAGCGAAATTCCACATCAAGTGTTCGTAATAAAATTGTAGTTAAGACCCACTTCCTAACACCACGCGGCAAATGAGCGAAATTGCACAATTAAACCAAAAGTTCTGACAGGTAATATATTTTTTATGTATGTAACAGGTGGGTGAGTCGGTCGAGAAAGGAAGAATCTTTGCATTCAGAAAGCAGGCAGTAAATGTGAAAAATTTGTTGTGTGTGCATGCAATGAGAACAAAGGTTTTGTTGAATCAAGCAAAGTTTTTGTTTGGCGCAACCGAATTCACTGTTTGTATAGAAGCAATGAAAGAAAATTAAATTTGTTATTCGTATTTTGTTGCCTCAAGCAAAGATTACGTTTTTACAACGGAAGGCTTTTTAAATCTACGTAAATTAAGAAGTTTCGGTTTTAAAAAAATATTTTGGTTCCCACAAGGTTTCGAACCTAGATCGCTTGCGCCCGATCGCCACGCCCTAGCTACATCATCTTACGTCACTACCGCTGAAATACGAATGTTTTTAAATACATACAATTTGAATTTTGGAAAACTTACACAAATAAATATTTGAGTTTTACAGCTCTACTTTTTAGTTTCATGTTGAACTTGTTTCATTAGGATTTTCATGCCATTATATTGTACCAATAAATACACATACAAATATTGCTACTACCCTAATTGTCCCAAAAAGTAAAAATAAACACTCAAGCTGTATTTTATAACGAAGGCAATCAAATGGACAAACAAATATATACATTTGTTACAGCTAAATATTTTTTAGCAGACTAAATTCTTTTGGCTCAACGCAGAGGTTATGTAAATTCAAGCGTGTATTTTGTAAAATGAACAATATTATTTAAGTTGCGTTTTCCAGTTTTGTTTACTCTCCAAAAATATTTTGTTTTGCAACTAAATATATTTTTGGCCCTACGAATACAAACATTATGCTGGTTTTTCAATCCATGTGGTGTAATCGAGACCTAATTTTAACATAGATTGTTTTGGAAAAGTGCCTCAGGCTACAGTCTTGATGAAAAATGTTTGATTTAATTCTCTCATATTTTACATATGTTATGTTTACCATCTCACTCCCTTCTCACAGAGTAGGTAGTACAAAAGGGGAAATGGCTTGGTTCTTTTATGTGGCCGTATACGTGCTCTGATTGGCTACTCGATTCTCTGAAACGGGTCTTGTGTCTGATTGGCTACTGCATGCTGCTAGAAATTCGTTATTGGTAGCGCTGTCGGCTGGCAAGTAGGTTAACATATGCTGATTGGCGAACGTCGTTACGACATGATGCTGGCCATTGACGTCATTTGCTGGTGCGTGCTGCTGAAGTTCGCGGAATAACTGGCTTCTTCACCTCTGTATAGTTATGTATTCTGTGTCCTTGTCCATTCGTACCCAACGTGAAACACAGCCGACGATGGATACAGTGGCATTATACGTCATTATCTGTCACCGTCCAAAACTGCAATGTAATCCGCGATCAGAACTTGCGCGCAGGGGGTGGATTCTCACCTCCGGAGCCTATAGACAGCGTCCCGTTCGACATTGTCGACGCGGTGATCGATTATAGATGTCGGTATATCGCAGTGTCGCAGCCCGGAGCACTCCCCTTACCCCACCCTCGGAGGCGACCCTGCGATCCATCACAGCTGACAGCTTAATTAACAAACGCGGCTCTCAAACGCCCCGGCAGCGAGAAGTCGTCAATCAATTTCGATTGTGTCGGGTCAGGCTTCCGATTAGGGTTGGTCGGCGCCACGGAGGGGGCGGGAGTCCCTGTCCAGGTGAGGAAGAGGATTTGAAGGCGGATGTTGCCACTGCGTGGACTGTGTCGTGCGGGCCATAACTCAGGCTGCTTCGGAAATGGAGTTGGGAACTACCTGGGGCATGAAGCCCGTACGTACCTTGGCGACAAAAACTGTTTCCACCTTCCCATATGAAAAAAAATTTACCTGCACTGGTATATACATCCTCATTTTTAAATTGATACCAGCAAAAGGGAAAGGTTTATCATGTTCTACGTCCGAATCGTTCGCGCATAACGTGGAGTGGAGAGATTTGGGCGGCTCTTAACAACGAGGTTTTGAGAGTCGATGAGGGTAAAGCAATGGGGGTATTGAGCACCGACGGAACAAAAGGGCGGGAGAAGCAGGATATACCCGAGGAAACCCACTGACCAGTGGCATCGTCCGGCACGATTTCCACAGGCGAAAATCCGGGAGCGAATCTGCCGGGAATCGAGCCCGGTTTGCCTGGGTGGGAGGCGAGTAGTCTGACCACCACACCACCTGCTCATAACGATATCGATATTTATATTCACGTGATCTAATATGATGATTCTTCGGTCACCGGTTTACTAAATTCCCTGATTTGTAGGAACTTTAAATAATTAATTGATCAACGAACATGTTGTCGACATCGCCGTCGCTACACACGCGACCGTTCGTTTGGGCAGTCAGGATAAGAAAAGTCTGTGCTAAGGAAGCTTCCCGCCATTCGCCATAAGTTGTTTAGGAAGACCATGGATGACGAAAATCAGGATGGCCCTACCGGATATCGAACCTGGGTCGTTCCGACTGACGGTCCAGGGCACTACCACTTTGCGGTCCAGCTCGACACGAAAACTGGGACCGGTCACGAGTTAGTTTGTTGATAGTCAAGACCTCTAACACTGTAGTAGCGCCACTGTAACTTAGGACATGGAGAGTTCTGCCTACGTGAGGCCACTTCCCATAAGGAAATGACACAATTGTTGGAGAAGGAGGCGTGAGGGTGAGCATCAGATACCTGGAGCTCATTGACACACTAACACCGTTGCCACGTTTAAGCGCTATGGAAAGGGCTCGCTGTGCATTAATTTTTCAAGTATGTCATCAAGAACTGAATTTGAACTACTTGATATTATTTCGTTGGATTTTGTTTTATTTACTATCCTATTTTAAAAATGAAGAAAACCATTACATACACCGAATAAAAATGTCAACAAGACTGTTTTTCGAATCATAACATACAGAAAACACAAAAACAGTATAAACACATTTTATAGAACTATGTTAACAATATTGAAACAAACCCCTTTCTAATTTTTAACTGAACTTCACCTTCTTAGAAAATCCAGCAAGAAAATCTTTCTTAAAAATTGTTTTTTTTTAAAACCATATAAATCCCTATTATATAAAGTTTTAAGTAATGTAAGAATGTTCGTTCTGGTGCAGGCATTCAGGTGAAGGATTCCGGATTCGTCAGCCATCTTGGATTACATCACCTCTTGCTCTTTCATTCTGGTCAGCTGGTGGCCATTTTCTCGACAAAACTACATGTTATACAACCAAAATCCCTTTCGAAATCAGTTATTTTTTTAAACCAAAAAATCACTTTTTTCACTAAAAAATTCTCAAAAAAAATTAAAAAATGTGGAAAGCTGATTCGAAGCTTCTCGGAACAAGATCCGAAAAGTCCTCAAGCGAGAATCAAGATTCGAGGATCTTAGCATAATGAGCCACTTAATCCTCAGATAAGTAAAATAAACTTTGAGGCTTCGAGCCAAGTCCAAAGGACCGGTGTGGATTAGCTGACCTTACCCCCCTTCCCCCGACCATAATCCTGCACCTACCACATCCACCCCTTCTCCACAACACACCCTTCTTCACCCTTGTTTCACCCCCTCTCCGCCCACACCACCTGGCCATAATTAGAAATCAAGGAAAACAAAAAAAAATATAAAAATCTGAGAACATAAATTTTTAACCTCACATTCACCAAACCACCCTCCCTCACCCCCTCTTCACCCACACCCCCTAGCAATTATTACAAAATCGATAATGATCCCATAAAAATCGAAAAACTGATTCTAAAAATTTAAGAACAAATAACGTTACCCTCACACACTTCCCACCACCTTCACCTCGCCCATCTTCATCAGAAACCAAATATTATAAAAAATCGCAAAAAAAAAAACGTGAATGTAATATTAAAAATTGAAGAAGATATAATGTTAACCTCACACTGAACCCAGCCCCCTCACAACGCCCCCTTTTCCCCAACAACAAAGCATATATTTTTAAATAAAAAAATTGCAAAAATATTCTAAACATCGAGGAACATATGATGTTACCTCACCCTCCTCCCTGCTCAAACTCCTCACCCTAACCATCATCCCCTACCTCTAACAATAATACTTTCAATCATAAAAAAAATCGAAAAAATATTTTAGAAAATAAGACAGATCTTACATTGATGAACCCCGATTACCATGTTGTTTGTTGACGACCTTGAAATAAACCGGAATAAACTTGAAAACTCAAAATCGAGAAAAAATGGTATAANATTGCAAAAATATTCTAAACATCGAGGAACATATGATGTTACCTCACCCTCCTCCCTGCTCAAACTCCTCACCCTAACCATCATCCCCTACCTCTAACAATAATACTTTCAATCATAAAAAAAATCGAAAAAATATTTTAGAAAAAAAGACAGATCTTACATTGATGAACCCCGATCACCATGTTGTTTGTTGACGACCTTGAAATAAACCGCAATAAACTTGAAAACTCAAAATCGAGAAAAAATGGTATAAAATAGAAAGAAACTAATAAAATTTAGGACCATATTACATCTCTGACTCCGACACCCATGTTGAATGCTGGTGGCCTTGACCTTGAAACCAGTGATCTTAAACTCTAAAAACCAAAAAAATATTAAAGAATATAACAATAAGAAAACAATGTCGAACATATTAAGTGAGTGACTCTGGCACTCACGTTAAATGTCGATGATCGTAACCTTGACCCCATCGACCTTCAACTCAAAAAATAATGAAAAATTGCTTATTTAAAGACCTATGTCGCTGGAAATAACACATTATCTGTTTCAAAAAATTAAACGTCCATTTCGCGAGAGCCTTGGGGTGTAGCATATTGACACAGGTCAACATTTTTTGATACAATAACCATACTACTTACGTAATGTAAGCCTATAAATGTGTAGTACAGGTTGTTTACAGCAAGTGTTTAAGTGTCTTCCACCATCACCCAGAAGCAAACCATTGACTCATTTATTTTGTGTGACCTGCGTGTTAGGGACTGTAACGATGGACCGAAATTTCATGTGTGTTTTGAACAAAAACGGTGGGTTCTACGCACTTGCAACAGGAGGACCATATTTGTTACGTAAGTGACACTGCTCAATAAGCCAGCATCAAAAATTACAAATTCCTGACGGTACAAAATTTGCATACAATAAGAGGGTGGCCTCCCCTGTTATTTTCATTACCGTGGAAGGTATAAACACATGATTGCTGTGTGTTAAAGACCCTAATAACAGAAAACAATGTGCGGAGTACTGTCATTTAATGTCATTTAGTTTATGATATTTCAGGAGATTACTGTTTTCAAATTTGATTTTCAAGGGGTCATTCCTCCCTTAATATTGTATGTAGATACGCAGAATACTGTATATTTTCTACTTAATTTTTCACAAGGAATCACCTCCCGTAGTTTGGTGGTGATATTTAATAACACGCTGAAGATTCTGACATACAACAAATAGTCGTTGTATAATTAGCCTAACCCGTTCAATTCTGAAGTAATTTATGAGCCCAAATGTTGCAATCTTTAAATTTTAGTATTGGCACTGTAGCTATGTCGACCGTGCTTCTCGCAACATGTGAACAATGTGCTGCGTGTTCACTGATGTCAGTATTAACCATTCACAGACGAGAGATGCAGGATCTTAAACAAATTAGATTACTCGAAGGAAGTCACTCGTAACGCCGGATACTGAGTCCTCGTTCTGTATAGTACCGACCGTGAATATCCTTCATCTTCTCGACCGCAGTGACGGGAAATGAGCGGATTAATGAGTGGATAGTCTAGCCTCAAGCACAGTCAGTAGCGGCACTTCAAAAAAAGCGAGAAAAAAACACCCTACTTGCGTGATCCTTTAATGATTGGGTGATAAAGTATTTGGACTCGGGTTGGTTCTTTGCAGGCCAGTCAGAAGCTGTTATTTATAGAGTTCCAGAATCCTCATTAGCACAGTGAAATGGGTTAGTAGCTTCATACGTGCGCGACGGACAGTAAGAAAAAGAAAGTCGGGCGTGTGTAGAGCACGGTGCTGGTATTCGCTGTTTAAAGAGTGATCTTTACCGGTTCCTATTGAATTGCGCTGGTCTGACAGCAAAACCTTAGTGTACTCCTCTGATTCGCCAGTAGATCACATCTCATTGACTGGAGATTAAGTAAAATAATTCTTCTTATTTGAAACCTGACTCAGATAAAGAATGTAAACTTACAACTGTCTTCGTGACCACTGTTTTATTGTGCACCAGATTTCACCTCTGAATACTTTTCTTTTTTTGTTTTACTGATGTCCCAGAAAGGAAAAAGGGAAAGCAGGGTGGCGACACACTACACTGAGAAAAATATTTTGATGAATAAAACAAAGGTTGTTTGGAGCAAACTGTTTTTTTATATAGGTAAAATAAATATTCTGCTGCTGAAACCAAATTAATTTGGTGTGTTAGTTGGTTGCCAGAAACTTATATGATTTATGTAGTTTAACTAAAGTCGTGTTTGGCTCAACGTACATAAAACAGTTTCAGTTTTCATTTTCAAAAATAAGTGAGCACGACCGAGTTTCAAATTTCGGCTAAACGGGATTGCTTTTATAATTTTAATGTTTGTAGAAAATAATGGTTAAACTTCTGACATTTAAGTGATTAAATGTTTTCAAGTTTTGCTGTTTTACTTTGATGTTTCCTGTTGACGTTGTTTCACTGGGATTGCTCATACCGTTATTAAGCATCAATACATGAACAAGTAAACGCGTTTGCCGTCCTTATTATAATGAAAATTACAAACAAACACTTGAACTATATTTTTGGAAGAAGGAAATCAGATGACCCGATTATCCTACAGAAAACCAAATAAATGTCATTTCTGGACCATGCAAATATTTTCCCACAACAAATTCTGTAATAATAGACCAGATTGTTCCAAGCGACCAAATGCTTTATTATGTTTTAACGAAATATTGATTTGACTCTAACGTGATATTTATTATGTTTATGGAAACCAGCCAAATATTTGGCCATACTTGTAAAGTAGTTGTGTGCACATAGTTGTAAATGAACAACCAAATACTTCTTTGGCTCTACAAATTATGTTTAAATTATCTATTTGGTTGAAATCAATGAATGCAGGTGTTTGGAACAATATCAGTTTAGTCAGTTGAACAAAATATTATTCATTTTAAACAAATGCTTTAAAAAAAATTAATTTGGTATCTAGAAAAAATGTTTCTCTCAATGTATAGGTCTTCTAGAGTCGCTATTTTCTCAGGCCTCAGTCACGTATCTAACACCAAAAATAAAATAGAAATTTATTCAAGCATAAATATTTATCAACTTAGAACAACCAAAATAGCTTTGCTCAATTCATTACTGTTAGATAGTTAAAAATAAATATACTTGTAACAATAAAACACATTATAGAATAACATTTTTGTGACATAAGGCGTTTGTTGTACAGATACTGCCCTGTTCTAGTTGGTCCTTTGTGTCATACTTACTGTTATGTTTACTATGATCATTGATTTTTAATTGAGTTAGCGAAGAGGAAGCGAGAAACACAGAAGCGATCGAGAAAATGAGGTATCGCCAGTTTTCAATTACCAATTGTAAAAATTGTTGGAAGTCAGCCCTTAAAATCAAATATACCAAATTTTTCCACTTAATAAACAGTAAAGAAAACAAATTAATAAAAGCAAATTCACATACCTTGGCGTAGAAGATTCCCTTAGATTCATCAATGTTCGTGTTCTTTCGTATACGCCCGGTTCACTGAGTAAATTTTCCTTAACTTTTCGTTGTGTTGATGTCAACTGACGAACGCTTTTATGTTGGCTATAATAGTGTGACATGTGTACAATTTGTAATAGAAAATAAGGTAGGAAAGCTCAATGTTTATCATTTGGCAAATGAACATTCCCGCCGGCAGGTAGTACTGATGTGTCATGTGTACTGAATTATTTCCGTTTTCAATGCAAGTAAATGTGATAATGGCAATTTTTATAAAATAAATATAATTGTGTACAATTGTCCGATATGTAATTTGTTAGAACTTACTTAAAGAATAAACTTTGTCATTTGCACCATAATAAAAATTTTACCGAATACGTTCACATATTTTTTATTACTCGGTCGTAAAACTTGATTCAGCAAAACGTTGGCTTACACAATTGCTTTATTTACATGTCACAACTGAATAGAAACGTTCCTTTTGATGATAGCTACATTAATTTAGCTTTAAGATTTATAAAATATTTCTATAAAATAAATTTGCTAACAAACGTAGAATGCGAAAAAGGTTTGTATTTTTATTGTTATTTCTTGTAAACACAAATTGAGGGTGTGAATAATATACTCACTTGCAAAAATTATTGATCACACAGCAGAAGGCTCCATCGCAGGAACATGTTAAGTGGGTACATGCACATGCCATAATTGCATGTATAAAAAAATATCAAAATATTTAACCACACCAAGCATTTATTCTAGGGGACCAACAACTGTAGGATGCATATAGTATGGTGTTGGACCAACCGTAGCACAGAGATATGCGGCGAAGCGGTCGGGCAAGAAGGCATACAAACGTTGGGCGTTCTCCTGAGGAAGATCGTGCCACAGCTGGCTCTACTGTACCTCCAAATCCGTCGTAGTTGCAACTGGCCAAAGTTACCGTCCAATCTGGCCCCAAACGTTCTCGTCTGGCGAGAGGTCTGGGGACCTTGCTGGCCAAGGAAGAATGTTGACATCACCAGATATACCCGTGGTGTGTGTGGCAGGGCTGGACAAAGAGGCTGTCTAGCAGCACCAGGGAGAGGAGTAGACATGGCAGCAGAGTTTTCTGGTCGTATCGCAGCCCCATCAGGATTCCTGCAATCACCAGTGCGGTGCAGGTATCGTAAGAAATGGCAGTCCAAACCATGGCACCTCTAGTTGGGGCAGTGTGCCACGTGAAGCGTGGATAATGGCACTGGCAAGGACGTCTCCAGACTCTGATTCGGAAGTCGTCCGTACCCGCTCAGAACTGTGATTCGTCGCTGAATATCGCTCATCGCCAGTCGGCAAGCTGCCATGCTGCCCGTTCCCGGCAGAAGGTCACACGTGCTCGGTGATGCTCAGGTCGTTATGACGGACGTCATAAGGGACGCCACAATGATATATCCCGCTCTACAAGACACCTGGATGTGGTGCTGGAGAACACAGGCATATCCTTAGTTGCTGTGATACGTCCCTGTATGGTGCCCAGCGACACCCATGGAGTACTTACAGCCTGTTGCACGATGAAACGATCTTCCCTGCTGGTGGTCCGCCAGGGTCCACACGAGCATTCTCAATAGGCGTGTGAACCCTCCTGTTCCCAATGTGTTCAACAACGCCTCACAGTGTAGGCAGAACGGTTCAAATGGTGTTCAAAGCGCTGAAACGTCAAACCTGTCGGAGGTAGACGATGAAGCCTTTTTCAAACTCATCCAGCAAGGCAAAGGTTTGTCAAATGCACCTTCGGGGCATGCTGTGTGTTCGCTGAACATTACTTGTCGGTCACACTGCACTGCTCTGTGTCTAGCAGCTATCAATGATGGAATGACATAATGTGCATTAAACGCATTAAACGAAAATGGCACACATGTCGGGCTATGAAGATACAGTATAGCAACCTTCATTGTACTCCCGCAATTCGCTCATGGTGATATGTTTTTTTTCAAATGAGTGTAGGTACAAAATAAAGTTGATGCTATTCCCCACCTGTGGAATACAGTGTTGTTTATAGGGTCGTGGTTAATTCCTCCAGGCACAGACTACAAGGTACCTTGAAGGTTGAGGGTATTTTAATAAGGTAGTCTTTTGACTGTTCACTTAACTGGATACATATATTGTCTCGAGTTTAAACAAAAACAACATACAGAAACACTTCCGAGGTGTGGTATTCTGCTTTGGCTAACTCGATTTAATTGTGGGCGACTTCTATGTGGAGGGGGGGGGGCCTTCTCTGGGCGGCGACTTGATACTTAACTCTGCTGTTGGTGCTGGTAGGTTCTCTGCTGTGGGTGAACTCCGGCGATGTGGGCGGCCTTGGAAAAGGCCCGCTTTTGGTGCAGTCTCCCCCTGGACTGCTGTTCTGGGCTCGTTCTCACGTCCTCTCGCGATTCCATGACGCAACTCTTCCCTCGGCGCGAAGTTAAAGAACTGATCCCTCTTCTCTCGTAAATTGGCTTATATGCTCTCCAGCCTCCCTCCCTAAGTGTCTGCATATGTCTCTCTTGTTGGGGAAAGGGGGGAGGTGAATGCCTTCAGTACAAAGCCATTCAGCCATGTGCCATGGTTCGTGAAGGTTCGGGGGCGGGAGAAGTGGTGATCTGCCCCTTGAATTTACCATCTCAGCTTATTTTTCCGCGGTTTGGCTACAAGGGTGGTAGGGGTGAGGAGTATTCGTGGCCCCCACTTTCAATTGGTCAGCCGTTTTCTCAGGCGTGAAGCTAGAGGTGCTCTTGCTTTGCTCCGCAATTTCTCCCGCTTTCCTACATATTTACGTAGCACTTTCCAGGTGCTCCGGCGATATGCCAGCTCTTACTCGGCACAACCTTGACACGTGTAACTGCGATCCGTTCTGGCTGTCCACATGCCTCGTGACACGTGTCAACTGGTAGGCGCTCGCGAAGGGGGTCAGCGAGGCTTCTACTCCAAAATGCGTTACACGACGAAGTTAATACATAATATTTCGGCTGGGGCAAGTACGTATCACAATTCGAGCCAAACGTAAATATTTACACATTAATATATAGCAATAACTTTCTGTCCGCGGCTTCACCAGTGTATTATACATTAAGCAGATACAAATATTCTTTATTGTACGACCTCCTTGTACAATACATTAATGGTTCTGCTCTCAGATGCTAGGACTACAAGTTGCTAAGTGAGCTTACTCAGGAGCAGGCCACATAGATCTGCCCTTGTGAGAAGCAGTCCTTCCTCAACTCTCTCCCTTTCACCTCTCTCTCTCTCTAGACCTCACTTAGTCATAGCGAAACAGACCTTGAGGGAGAGTTGCCGTCTCTTAAATTCGAAAGTGTACACTGATGGAATAAAGGCTATGCGCGTTTACAACTTTATCACCTCCGCGCACATACAGTGAAGACTGTGAGCTCGATCACACATTTGTGCCAAGCCTTCACTTTGAGCCTGGTGCTGTTGCGACGCGACTGTTTGGCGGCTAAAATAGAGGCCCAGCCTGGAGTTAAAGCTTGTCTAACGATAGGTGAGGAGCATAGATGTTATTGGTGGACTCCACACCATTATGGCGTGGATCAATAATATTTACAACAGTATTCACGGATTTCTACTTCATTATACCTCTTNGGGGGAGGGGTACAAGGCGTAAGAAATATTGCTTCAAACATTTCCATCTATAAGCAACTTAATACTTGACAAAGCTGTTAACTATTTGTTATGTCTATACAATTAGTGAACTCTTACCTCTTCACATAATAGTAACCTGTAACCTTAATTTTATATTTGATTATAAGGAGACAAGAAAATTATTGTACAATGTTATAAATGGTAAAATAAAAAGGGAAAATTTGTATTTAAAACTGTCTCGAGTTTGTAACATCTGACTCAATACCTAATTTAAGTATCATGCAATCATTATTGTTATATTGTTAATGTTACTCAGTCCTCGTGCCATCTTCCTCTCCGGCAAATTTTTAAAATTTTTTGTCGATTTACTTTTAATTACCGAATTAAAATTGTTTGAATTGAATTTCGTTTTCTAGTCATTTCTAGTTTTACTCTACTCCTTGTTACTTGTTTGTAATGTTACTGGAATATATTAATGCCACGTTAAATATTATTGTAGTGAATAAAAGGCCAGGTTAGCTGGAAAACCATTTATAAACAAAAGGCCTCGTCATTGTTGTAACATGTGACTTTGACAATTCTTGTAATGCACACAGGAGAAAATAGGTGGCCCCGCGTTGTCGAAGCCAATGAACAATATATGGCAGTGTGAGGACACATAAAACATAATCTTGTATCGTATAATTTTAGTCGCCACTAACAGCGAATGCTGACCTGGAGTACGAAGCTTGCCCTGCTCCACAGGACAGAAATGACTTCGCAGCAAACGTAACACCCAGATACCAGATAAATCTTACCACAGATATGTATTTCAGGAATACTTGTAGCAGCCAGTCTTCGTAGACTACAAACACGTACAGGACACACTAGGAAGAAACACAATTCAAAACTACCACTAACTACGGACCAATAAATACTCACAGAGGCTTGAGTGAAAATATATTTTATTTTACTTAAAATAAATATTTTGGTTCCAACACCAATTACTATCTGTGCTAAAATTTAGTAGCGGCTCGTTATTAGTTTGAATATTAACTTTCCTTTGTGTGGCCGTAACTATGAGTGTAGCCTTCTCGTACGTATTTCTTATTTAAAATTTAAAATTAAATTGAGTCTCTTCAAATTCATTAAATTATTGCACAAATGTGTAAATTAAATTAATAAATAGTTTTCTCACACCAACTCAGTTGGTAGAACATAAATGTCAGTTCAGGGCTTCGTGGGCAAACAGGTGGAGCAACTTTAACAAACCAAAAATCCAAGATTGCGTAAACGGAGGCCAAATAAATTTCTCAAAAAATCAATAATTATTTTAGGTATGTATTGTCTGCGGCGAAATTCACAACACTTAACTAACAAATCTTGATTTCTGAGACATCTCGCGGTATCTTGTGAGGCTGGTTCCACTGGTTGTTGGCCTTACTCCCCCTCACAAGGCTCTTGAGTCTGAGGTACGTTACCACAGTCTTTACCGTACCACACGCATATCGTGGTAGCTATAACTTGTCCTTAACTCCAGCCCGCGTAGGTAGCGCGTGCAGACTAATGTGTTCCTCTTCAGTGCCACGCGTCTTCGCCCTGTCGGTGGTCTGCATTCCGGTACGTGACTCGGCCAATCGAACCAGAAAAATAAAAATTACCTATCAGGCCGATGACCCACTAGGTAACCACCTGCCTGACGAAAAAGCCAAGAGCCATAGCAACGAAACAACAATTTCCTCTACGCAAAACGGCCCACATAAAAAATACGTTTGCGAATGAAAACAGATAGCATTACAAACATAATTACACTGAAATACTTTTTCTGAGGTTAAACAAACTTGCAATGTATAATATGAATTAGAGCTGGAGTAAAAAAATATATCTGCCACAAATAAATATTCGTTAACATACACATTGCAAAAGTAAACTGAGACAGCTGTGGCAGGAAAAAGTAGCGGTTATTTTAGGCATTATATAGACTCTAGGTGATTTCGCAAATTTATACTTCTGACATGCAATGAACCAATTAAATGTTTCAACACATAAAGGGTTACTGTGCAGCTGGAATAGGCACCACAATCTAAATTCACTCTTCGTCGAAAACGGCGTGAAATTGTTAGCCGCAGGATGAAATGTTATCTAAATACGTATATAAAACCTCATATGGAATATAACATACCTCAATGTATTTCACTGACTAATTATAACTTCCCTGCTAAGTTCTGACACTTTTTTCTGCAAATGTATGGAAAATTAACTTCTATTTTTTTTTTTCAGTAAGGGAGAAATTTTATTTCTCATCATTTATTTTCCGTTCGATGAGATTTTACAAAACATGTTGGTTTGATGATCACAGGCATGGACACGGTGTAATATAGGTTAACATATCATCCAAACACATTCGAACCACACATTCGAACCTTTTTCACCTTCTCAGAGATTAGGATTTAGAAAAATCTTGAGATAGATTTTAATGCATTTTATAGCCAGTCTTTTACTGAGCTATTGAGGATTCTTAGAAAACCCATGTTACTTTCTTCGGCATCTTAAGGGTTAAATTTAAAAAAAAAATACTAAAATTAATATTTAGGCATTTGTATGGGTCGCCTTTAAAAACAAAAAGCATAAATATATCTNTCTGCATTCCGGTACGTGACTCGGCCAATCGAACCAGAAAAATAAAAATTACCTATCAGGCCGATGACCCACTAGGAAACCACCTGCCTGACGGAAAAGCCAAGATGGCTAGAAGTATTTAAAACTGCGTACTTAAACGACGGCTTTAAGCATCGCGACAATCGCGAGACGGCTACGTCATATCTTACATACACGTCTTGCATTACCATAGCAACGAAACAACAATTTCCTCTACGCAAAACGGCCCACATAAAAAATACGTTTGCGAATGAAAACAGATAGCATTACAAACATAATTACACTGAAATACTTTTTCTGAGGTTAAACAAACTTGCAATGTATAATATGAATTAGAGCTGGAGTAAAAAAATATATCTGCCACAAATAAATATTCGTTAACATACACATTGCAAAAGTAAACTGAGACAGCTGTGGCAGGAAAAAGTAGCGGTTATTTGAGGCATTATATAGACTCTAGGTGATTTCGCAAATTTATGCTTCTGACATGCAATGAACCAATTAAATGTTTCAACACAAAAAGGGTTACTGTGCAGCTGGAATAGGCACCACAATCTAAATTCACTCTTCGTCGAAAACGGCGTGAAATTGTTAGCCGCAGGATGAAATGTTATCTAAATACGTATATAAAACCTCATAAGGAAAATAACATAGCTCAATGTATTTCACTGACTAATTATTACTTCCCTGCTAAGTTCTGACACTTTTTTCTGCAAATGTGTGGAAAATTAACTTCAATTTTTTTTTTTCAGTAAGGGAGAAATTTTATTTCTCATCATTTATTTTCCGTTCGATGAGATTTTACAAAACATGTTGGTTTGATGATCACAGGCATGGACACGATGTAATATAGGTTAACATATCATCCAAACACATTCGAACCACACATTCGAACCTTTTTCACCTTCTCAGAGATTAGGATTTAGAAAAATCTTGAGATAGATTTTAATGCATTTTATAGTCAGTCTTTTACTGAGCTATTGAGGATTCTTAGAAAACCCATGTTACTTTCTTCGGCATCTAAAGGGATAAATTTAAAAAAAAAAATACTAAAATTAATATTTAGGCATTTGTATGGGTCGCCTTTAAAAACAAAAAGCATAAATATATCTNTAAAAAAAAAATACTAAAATTAATATTTAGGCATTTGTATGGGTCGCCTTTAAAAACAAAAAGCATAAATATATCTTATTTCGTTAATGCGCTATCAAGGAGTCCTCGAAAAAAACATTTCACCAGTTTTCACTGAATTAATAAAAAATCCTGAGTTAGATTTTTATATATTGGCACAAGCTATCTTTTGAAGCTAAGATCACAGCGATATCTCATAAGTTCAATTAGCTATTCAGAAGTTATCGAATATACATTTTATTTCCCTTCGTCATCTTAGGGGTTGAATTTCAAAAACCCTTTTTAGTAGGGGCCTGCGCCCTTATAAGATGACTTCCCTAAATTCTCATGATTTCGAGTCGAGCAATTTGGGCTGTACGTTGATGAGAGTAAGAGTAAGTGAATCAGTTAGTAAAAGAGGAACTTTATGTTATACATAGAGATATGTTCATTTGCCGACCGTTTAAAATCGATCTCTTCGGAACACCAGCACAACTTGAGGCGGAAATTTTCCCACAAGGAATCTCACTTTGTTTCAAACCTGAGTAGAACAAACCTTACTCAAAATAACAGCTCGACGCAATACACGGAAGTGTTGCCTCTATACTGAGTTGCTTTGTGGTCGAGAGCAAACAGCAGAATGCCTCGCGTCAATGCGCCGGCTGGCACTGCAATTTATTTTTTTTCTGCTGCGAGCGTTTTCTCCTAATTTCTAGGCTGTTGTACACTGTTATTTAGCACTATTGTAATGACCTTGGAAAATTTTCACTCATTATCTAACGGGTACACAGACCGGCATGCGCCCAGTAAGGTAACCACGGAGGGAAAGTAGTTCCATACCTCAACGTTGAATTATGTGTTATGTAAACATTTGTAAATACTGAAAACTTAAAATTTTTCAAATGCATCTAAGTGTAAGAATAAAAAATTTGGCATTTGTAACATATTTATTTTTTTAATAATTTTACAGTTTCACTTAACCGACGCGTGAATAAAGTTACCAGGTCCACGTCAATGTCAATTTTACATATGATGTAAGAACACACTACGTTCATACAAATATATCTAAGGGGTTTCAAAAGTGCTCAATTTACCGTGAATATCCTGTAGAGCAGTTGGAGTCGCCGCTTTATCTGGCCCACATGTGCGTCGCCGATAAGA
Organism: Clitarchus hookeri; assembly: GCA_002778355.1. Taxonomy (NCBI): domain Eukaryota; kingdom Metazoa; phylum Arthropoda; class Insecta; order Phasmatodea; family Phasmatidae; genus Clitarchus; species Clitarchus hookeri. The sequence goes on along the minus strand of NQII01005276.1, from coordinate 66,605 downwards.
ATTCAGGCGGAGCACTCTCAAATCACGAGGCACTCGTTGTTGGAAAGGGATGCTGTTGAGGTTCCTTGTCACGTTCAGCCGTTCCCCGCGCTACCCCTCCCACCATCCTCGCCCTCTTCAGAAGCTTTTTTAAAATCGACATGCCAGACAGTTGAAACTGACCACGCTTACGCAATCCGGGGAGCCTCCCTCCCCTAACTTTATTTCTCTCTTTCTCTCTCTATTTCGTGGACGGAATATAAATTCGTTTTGTGGCTGGCGTTTTAATCCTCTTTCAAACCTTGCTGTGACCCGAATACTGCCGCAAGTTACCCCAGAACTTGACAGTTCGTGCNATTCGTTTTGTGGCTGGCGTTTTAATCCTCTTTCAAACCTTGCTGTGACCCGAATACTGCCGCAAGTTACCCCAGAAAAAGGTCACACGATGTCGTGACAGTTCGTGATCTCTATTCGAAAAGAAGGAGAATTTATTTTTGCATAGGGGCCGTAGTGACTAATCGTCTAGAGAGTGTGTGTGTGAGAGATTTTGGGTGGCTCTTAACATCGTGGGTCTTGAGAGCCGATGAGCGTGAAACGATGCGAGTATGGAACAACGCCGTAATGCAAGCGCAGGGAAAACGGGAGATCCCAGAGAAAACGCGCCAACCAGCGGCATCGTCCGGAGACGATCCCCACGTGCGAATATCCGGGAGCGATCCCGCAGGGAATCGAACCCGGTTCGTCTTTGTGGTAGGCGAGTAGTCTGACCACTACACCACCGCGGCACCAGCGACAACAGCGCTCTCCTCCCACCAAGGCTAACCGGGTTCGACTCCCGGTGGGGTCGCTACCAGATATTCGCACGTGGGAATCGTGCCGGACGATGATACCGCTGTTTGGCAGGTTTTTCTCGGGGAACTCCCATTTACCCGCCCTTGCATTCCGGTGGTGCTCCATACTAACCTCGCTTCACCGTCATCGGCTCTCAAGACCCCGATGTTAAGAGCCGCACAAACCTCCCCACTCCACTTTTTACATATTTTTTTTCGCGGCAGTTATTATGTATGTATAAGGCTGCCCTTTTAAGGGCAGTCAGTCCCCGACATCTTAAATTTTCAAAATATTTACCATAAGTACTTTTAAGATTGTTTAACGAAATTTTTCGCACGACATGGCCTAAATAATAGCTTCTAAAGCCTGATCAAACTATTGCATATATAATGCTTTTATTAATTTTTGACTAGTGAATGCAGTCAAGAAATAAGTAATTTTTTCTCGTGGGCTGTTACAGAAATGATTTTGGCAACAGCAGTCTATTAATACATGTTTTAGAACACGTGCAAAGCAATGCCCTATGACTTGTCGACTCCCAAAACAAAATATAAAATCTGTGATCCAAGTTATGGCAAAAATTCCTTCAATCCATGATGGCGGTGACTGATCCCCCTTAACCTTGAAATGTCAATAGGTATAACATGTGTCAACGCGCCAAGATAAGCTTGTGAAAATAGCAACAGGATTGTACAGAGAAGTATTATTGGGATGTGTGGCCAATCATGAATAAAACAGCGATAATGCCTGTACCACATCGAAATGTTGAGTTAAGCGTAAAATTACAACACTTGAAATATTTCAGAAATCGTAAGTGTTAGAGAAAAAAAAAGCCGATACTTTTCTGGCTTAGATATACACGTAAGAGGGTGTGAATAATATAATAGTGCTTGAAAACATATACTTGTCAACCATTTTTCTTAAATGAAAATAAAACATGTTATTTATTCAATAAAAGGGTACTCTAATAACATATGTCAATATGTTATTATATATATATTAATCAAATGAGAGTAAACTTACAGAATTGTACAATTATGACATACTGTTGATGTCAATGGTGAAAATACGGAGATGTTCGGTATTTTGTATCTAGGGAGCTCAGTTGCGTTATATGTCATTACGGAGCTTGTTTCCGTACATTAAATGTACATTCCCGTTCTACTTCTTGTGACTTCGCGGCAATGTTTATCTGTGTACGACTTCATCTGCTGAAAGACAGTTACGCCATCCAATAGTATTCCGGAGCTGTATTGAGAGACTTGCCTTGTTTTCTGCGGACTTTCGGCCACTTACTTTTCCTTACCAGACATCTCATGGGGTCTCCCCGGCAAACATTTTAACTCCTCAAGGTCACTTCCGGCTGTTAGGAAGCATCGCGATGGTGACGGAAGTAGCATAAACAAGCTTCGCGTGTCTTCTGTTTCCTCAGGATTTTAAGCGGCGACTATAGGGTTTTAATACAGCAATATCTTCACAAAAGACACAGCACTGTTGCTATAGTTTAAAACACTGTTTTATAGAAGAATAAATATCGTATTCTGATTTTGAAAATTTTCAACGACCACATTTATGTTTCAATAAGAAAATTTATAACTGGCAACAAAAATAGACTTTCACTTCTGTCCTAAAAAACAGTATTTGCATTCAAATATTCCATGGTTTTTTTAAATATTTTAATAGACACAACTTCTTACAAAGAGACCAGTATGACAACTAGGAAGGCAATGTAAGTTGACAAATGCATTTATGGGGAAAGAGGAATGCATTGTAACTCCTAGGGACATAAACCCTCGTCTGATTGGTGAAAGTGCAAAATATTCTTTACCTGAAAGATGCTGGTCTTCCTTGTCTTATATTTGTCGAAGGGTGAAAACTCTAATTGAGTGTACGAGGCCTTGCCACCCTCAACAATTTTCTATAGTCTAGTTTCAGGGTTTTATGGGATGCTGGGTATCATAGTTTTCACGAGAGAGTTCGCATTTATGCATTCATGAGTAAGGGTGCTAACACTGACTGCCACTGTCTTTTCCAGAATTTGTTCACTTATAGTGAAATGATGAAGTGAGAAGTTGACAACTCCGTCTATTCTGGTTTCTGTAAGCATAAGCGCGTTTGCAGCCTAGAGTTTTGATTTTTTTATGGTGAGTTGGGAAAAACTATACTAAATTTCGTAAGTGGCTACTTGATTGTTACGAGCTGTCGAAAAGCCTTGGGGCGTCATCGCTTAGAAGATCTATAAATTAACACGGATTTTGATTTATTATAAGGTTATTTCTTCAGGTTCGCAATCTCTCAATGCAAGGATTACGGTGCCTGTATTATTTTGATTTGTTTCGTAAACATTCTAAGTGAAGATTTCCGGCAAGTCCAATATCAAGTCCGTTGCTGTCGGTTACTGGCGGGAATGTTTTGTTATACAATAGCTTTCTCTGAGTCTTGTCTGGGTGTTTATCCTGTGTTTATGTCTGACATGTGACTTCACTTTACGGCTCAGATAGTTTTTCCAGATAAATGTATAGTGCGAGATATGTTCAACGACTTTACTTCCATATAAACTGATGTGTTTATGTAAAACTTTTTTCACATAACATATAAGTTTAAAGTGTTTATGGAATTCAAATTTATTATGGAGAGTGTGAAGCGAATTAGAGATGAAGCACTGACAAAATACAAAAGTGTAAGGAACGGGATAGCCACGAGAAAACCACACGGTCAACGGCAACGGCCGCCATGTTTTACAAATAGGAAAGTGGTGAGTGGCCCTTGCCTGGGATTGAACTCGTTTCACCGTGGTAGGGGGTGATTGGCATGACCACAGCACCACGACAGCACTTGGTTAGTAAGAGTAAGGCCAGATACCATAGGCCAGTCTACCGGCAAAAAATGGCGACCAGCGGACCGATGACGTCTGTGTGAGTTCTGATACACATTTAAGTTCTGAGGTCACTTTGAGGTATTTTTTTAGTTCTGAGACGTGTTTGGGATCTGATGCATATTCGTGGAGAGGATAGAGAGATTTGGGCGGCTCTGAACACCCACGCCTTGAGAGCATGTGTGCTTGTAGTTTACGATATTTCAGAGGCATGCTTGAGGTTTCAGTTGTGTTTGAGGTATGTTTGTGGTATGATGTGTGTTTGAGGCCTACCTGTATGGTCCAATCGTATGGTTGGTTGGTATGGTCTATCGACGTGGTCTGTTTGCATCGTTTGTCAGTTTGTGCCGGTTTCTCTGACGAGTGTGATACAAAACACAGTGATATAAATTAAAAGCTAAACCATTGAATAATTTTTACTTAACTGAAATCGTAATGGTAATGTATGTTTACTGGTAAGTTAGAGAAATATATTGGTAGTGTGTTATGATACCTGTGCTGATGAAGATAGAAGTCTGTTGCGTGTCTAAAGACAACCCTGAAACTTCTGTACAGAACATGTGGCAGCTAAAACTGATTCTAGAAAAAAGGAATTTTTTTTTTTTAATTTAAGTTTAAAAAATATTGTTAAGAGTTTAAATCATAACTTTAAACTGGTATTTGGGCTCGAAAGGTTTCTTAAATGCCTCTTTTGTTTAAACATCACTGAAAATATCGGAACGATTTTGAACCACATGTTTTCCAACAAACACCTTCAACGCACTCCATGCGCAATCCAGGTGGGCCCCTTAAGTGTTGAGTGGTGGCGAAAATGAAATGAGGTTAAGATGGCAGAGTGGCGGAATGTAAGGGCGGGGGGATACGGATGATCCCCGAGAAAACCCGGCACGATCCCAAAGTGCGAACGGCGACCCCGTTGTCACGTGCGGCGTATGCAGTGCGCAGCTGAAGTGTGTGTGTGTGTGGTGGTGTGTCGCAGTGCCGGACCACATCAGGCCGCGGGTGTGCAGCCTGCCGGAGAAGGCATACAACCCGCGCAGTGGAGACGACCTGTACCGCCTGCGCACCTTCAGCATCACCAAGGGCGGCGTCGTCAACTGCGGCGTATGCAGTGCGCAGCTGAAGTGTGTGTGTGTGTGTGGTGTGTCGCAGTGCCGGACCACATCAGGCCGCGGGTGTGCAGCCTGCCGGAGAAGGCATACAACCCGCGCAGTGGAGACGACCTGTACCGCCTGCGCACCTTCAGCATCACCAAGGGCGGCGTCGTCAACTGCGGCGTATGCAGTGCGCAGCTGAAGTGTGTGTGTGTGTGTGGTGTGTCGCAGTGCCGGACCACATCAGGCCGCGGGTGTGCAGCCTGCCGGAGAAGGCATACAACCCGCGCAGTGGAGACGACCTGTACCGCCTGCGCACCTTCAGCATCACCAAGGGCGGCGTCGTCAACTGCGGCGACAGCATCATCAACCGACGCTCTCGCAGCAACACTAGCGTCAACTCTACCACCAGCAGGTCAGTCAGCCTCCTCCTCTGTCTCGCACAATACACATTTCCCATGTATTTTGACTGCGTTTGTTTAATATTTGTCGATAAATAATTTGACTAGATTATATAATACAATATATTATTATATCTTAATATGCTCATATAATATGAAATATATATATTATTTAAATATATATTAATGTTATATTATATATCAATATAATGCCGTAATGTAAATTACTAAGTATTGCGTAATATATAATATTATAAATGTATATATTATGTATTATTAGTTTGTGATTATATATTAATTTATAATGTATTATACAATACAGTAGTAATATATTATATATTAGTAACATGTAATATATAATTTATTATTAATATAACATATATTAGTAATATATCATGCATTAATAGTATACTATATATTACTAATGTACCGTGTGAGGGATCTAAGGCAGGCCACCTGAATAACACCGCCAATTTCAGTGGTAGAAGAAAATATTTCAGACAAACGTTCCTTGTATTCACAGCGCTAATAATTTGATAGTTATCATTTTCCCGTACGTTAAAGGATAAAGAAGATACAAAAGTCAACTTCGTTACTTTAAATGAAATTATAATTTTTATAAACACCTCTCGACCGTGTGTATGATCATGTAGTAAATACGATTACATTTGCCGGTCATTCAAGATCGCTGAAGATCAATGACGACACAAACTGCGCCACCGCACGGAACAATGGGCCATTAGTCTGTAATGTGCTGTTGTAGCGATCAGACAACATATTCGTGGCGTTTTTCAAACTGGCACAAGGTACATGACAGCCGAAAGATATGATTTGGTTTTCATGTATGACGAATGTCACCGCAGCACCAGAGCTTCAGTGCGATTGTATGCTGAGAGATATCATGATCGTGCCACACCGGCACGAGTTGTCTTCGCGAACATAAAAAATACATTTCAAGAAACTAGAAGCGTGGAAAAGAAATGACGGCCACGACGATAAACAGCAACTGACGAGNCATAAAAAATACATTTCAAGAAACTAGAAGCGTGGAAAAGAAATGACGGCCACGACGATAAACAGCAACTGACGAGGGAAATGAAATCGCCATCTTAGCTGCGGTAGCACACAATCCACATGTTTGCACGAGGCAGCTTGATCGTGAGAGTGGGATCAGTCAACGGAGTGTTCTGCGATTATTACATAGGNGTTAGCACGAGGCAGCTTGATCGTGAGAGTGGGATCAGTCAACGGAGTGTTCTGCGATTATTACATAGCAACAAATTTCATCCTTTCCACAGCTCACTTCATCAAATAGCTACATGAAAATTACTTTCGACATCAGGTACAGTTCTCCGTATGGTGTCCTCGACAACTACTAACCGATGCCTCGTTCCTGTACAAGATTTGTTTTACCGATGAAGCATCATTTACAAACAACGAGCAGATTAACCTTCGCAACATGCACTACTGGTTAGCTGACAACCCACACTGGCCGAGAGAAGTTGATAAACAGAGGTCATGTAAACGTGTGGTGCGGTGTTGCACATAATCGCCTAATTGGTCCCTATTTAATTGATGGGACACAAAATAGCTTCACGTTATTTACAGTTCGTACCAGAAGCGCTTCCGCAGTTATTGGAAAACATCCCACTGTACATAAGGGAACCCACGTGGTGCCAACACGACGGATGTCCCACTCGTTCTGTTCTTAACAGAACTGTAAGTGGTCGCTGGATCGGTCGGTCTGGAAACACGAAATGTCGTGCACGTTCCACAGGCTTAACACCTACGGACTTATATATTTGGGGAACATTAAAGCAACAGGTCTACAAAGACCCACCGACGACTCCTGAAGATATGATAGACCGTATAACACGAGATTGTTCTGCGATAAGTCGAGATTAAATTCGACATGCGGTATTGTCTGCTCAGAATCGCTTAACAGTATGTAATAATGCACAAGGTCAGCAATCTGAACGCCTGATGCCATAATAATATAACAAAGAAAGCGTAGTCTCAGACTGGCGTTTGTTTACACAAACGGCAGCTACAGGATGGCTACAGTCGCTACAGGACGGCGCCAAGTCGGCCCATTGTTCCGTGAGGCGGCGCATTTTGCTTCGTCATTGGCCTTCAGCATCTTAAATGACCGGCAAATGTCATCGTTTTATTATATCTTCATACGCATTGTCTAAAGGTGTTAATAAAATCTATCATTCAATTTAAATAAACGTATTTGGCTTTTTGATCTTCTTTACCCTGCCACGTACGGGAAAATTATCACTATCAAGATATTAACACCTTGAAACCAAGCAACTTTAGTCTGAAACATTTTTTTTTCTACCACTGAAATTGGCAGTGTTATTAAGATGGCCTGCATAAGGTGCCTCACACGGTTTATATCATATATTACATATATTTATTGTAAGTTAGTAAGGAAATTTATGAATTATTTTAATTTTTTGATCGCTCTGTTTTTATAACACTGTGGCGCATTTTGCGACTGCCATAGTGGTATTACTGACATACTTAAAACGTAGCATGTTTTGTTTTGTGTATAAGTCAGAGCGGTGTTTTTCCAATAAATATTTAATTGTCTTACATTCATTTTCCGTTTAATAATGCGGAATGTGTAGCATTCACTAGTTTTAATAATGTTGCCGTGTTGCACGAGTGATTCTTGGACACATTTTTAGCCATTTGAGTCAGAAAAATAAAAGCAACAGGGTGGCTACATTTTGTTTAAAAAAATTCCCAATTATTATTTCAACAACTTTGGATACAATATTTTAATTAAATACATGTCAACGCCCGTCTATTGTGTTTGAAACAAATTATGAATAGGAACCAAAGTCCCAAGTTAAAGAACTGAGTAATGTGTAACAGTGAAATTATATGGAACCTAAATCTGTTACGAATACACAGATGTTCTCTCTTATTCGCATAAGAACCCAAATTAAATCCGTTCTGGGTCCTCGAAGTTATACAGACATTTTCAATTTGACGTTAATGTGCCTTACTACTTTCTCTACATTGGTGCCAACTTTACTGGGTGCTTGTAGGTCAGTGTGTCCGTTACAGTATACGAGTTGTTTTGACTTATGTGGGAATATCCATATGAACATGTTTCCTAGGTTTAGTGGTTCCCGATGTAAGGCCTTCCAAGATTCTTCCTCAGCATAGATAAACGAAATTGCGTGGCGGTACCTTTGATGTGCGCGGAACTATTTACTAATTGCCTGTCCGAGGATCTGGGAACAAGCATTGTGTCTCATTGGCTACTGCGTGCTGCTAATTATTCCCTATTGGTTGGGCTGCTGGCTAGTGAGTTCGTTGCCAGGTGCTGATAAGCGAACGGCATTCCAACATGTCGCTTGCTAGTGACGCCATTTTGATGGCGTGTGCGGCTGGAGTTCGCCGAATAAGCGGCTATTTCACATCTGTAATCTTAAGTATTCTGTGATTCTGCTGGAATTAGGTGTTAATAGCAGTACTTGAATCCCCGCTGTTAGTGTGACTGCAGCCCCGCCTGTTTACCAGCAGTGATTCACTCTCACAAGAGTGCTTAAAATGCCAACCTTACATCTGAATGTACGCCTGCACACGTCACAAGAGTGATAGTCTGACACGTTCAAACACTCATTGTGTGCCATGGATGTACTGGCAACGTTGTTTCACACGCTGGCGAAGCGCTGCAATGTCTGCAACACATTAACGATGACTTTGAGATGTCCCCACAGTTAATAGTTCACTGGATTCAGATCAGGAGATCGTGCAGGCCAAACAATTTGTTCTGCAATACTCCTACACTTGTGTGGAAACAGCTCATCCAGTTATGTCATTGTCACTACAGAAATATGGTAGCGACTCGTCATGCATGAGCCCTAAACTATACACAGTAACATGAATTTATCGACTACCAAAAGAGGACATAGACACGGTGGAATGGTCCCCTAGCTTGGGAACACAGGGAATATGTTCATATTGTTTTGTTTTGAGGTGTACTATCGACACTCCAGTTACTTTCTACATAATCCAGTATGTACTTAGAAGCAGATATTTTTTCCGAAAGTTGATTTTTTAAATATTTATTGCGCAACAAAACTATACTCACGAGCAACGTTATTAAGCACAAGCGTGAACATAACAGTCAAACCAACTGGGTATTATCTTCCATACAAGGGATTATACCACAAACCGCGAGTAATATTACCAGCGGTACAATGTTTGTTTACTGCTTAGGCAGGAGGTCTGCTTAATATAAACATATATTAACTGTATATATGTATACATAATAAATCATCATACTCCAGTAGAACCTCCTGCTAACGAAACAAGTCAAATATCACAAGTGTATGTAGGTAAATATTTACAAATAAGATAAAATAAAATTAAAATAAACATTTAAAAAATAAATTTATTTATAAAGAAGTTTAGAATCACAACTCTATAACGATATGAATAATTCACTTTTAATTTACATTGTACTCAGACAAGAAATTCAGGGTGAAACAGAGCATTCCCTCTATCGCACAAGCAAGTATACCAGTTATTGAATGCCGATGACTTGCACACTTTGCAGCCAGTCATACAACACAAGCTCGCTGCAAGTCGAGGCGTGCAAAAGTATTGTCGTATTCTTACAGCACCTAGATGTATGCAAGTGGTGGTGTTGTACCTGCTTATCTTAACGTGTAATCTTGACAGTAATGCCCACTGGCAGAGAAGAAACATTTTCAGTTCTGAGAACAGTGGTGGAACGATGAAGTAGCCGAAGCCATTTTGTGACAGTGAAAGTTTACCTACATTAATGGCTGACCTTTCCTTTCTTAAGATGGAATTGAAATATTTCCAATTACTAGACCTAACCCTTGTCATACTTCCCTCCACAGTACTTTCAGTTACATAGTTTAGGTAAAATAGCACGGTTTCATTAGTAAGTTTAATTTAATTTGTATGTTGGTATTTATGCACACTTTTGGGGCTATTAAATTCAATGTAAATTATGTAATTAAACTCAACAATTATAAACCTAGAGTAGTAAATTAATTTTTCCTTTTTTTTTTCTTTTCATATTGTGAAAAGTTATAAGTGTTTAAAATATTTAAAACCGGGAAACCTGTATGCAAAAAATGTTGAAAATGGGAACTATGTAAATATTTTTACTAGACAAATAAGCCGTTGCGGGCAGAAACTCAGTTAATCATTCACTTCAAGTTAAAGGAAGGATTATCTTCTTCTTTTAATAAATTGTTAGCTGCAGGTAGTGAAACGTCAGAATGTCTCCAACTACACAACTCTGGATACAACTGTGTTGAAAACTCTCAACACATTATATTTTCCCAATTTTCCTGTTGTACCCATGAATCTGCATGGCTGTTAATGATACATTCATGAAATAGCACAACAGTAAATAATTTGACAAATGTCCCTTATTTAATAACTGTATAACAACAATGAATAACCAACTATGCTCTATGTGGCAAAAATTACATTCGTGTCTGGTATACATACTATTAAATAAAGTATCTTCGAAACATCATATATATTTAAAAAATACACAAATGAAAGATATCACAAAAGACTGGGGACACGGCCGTAAGAAGTTCTTAAGTTATTCAACTATCATCATTCCAGACACAGCAAACGCCACCTAGTATTGGAAATAACTGGAAGCGGTACTGCAACGCACCGTGTAGCGGTACATATTACCTATAAATCAGGATATAAATATTTATTCTTTATTTAATGTTCAGAGGTAACCCTTTATAAGCGTAACGAGTAGAGTATTAATGGCGAATTCAGAGCAATGTATTTTAAAAAGGAGCTGTGTGGCTGGGTGGCTGTGCGACATAGGAAGGAGAAGAGGGTCATAGGCTCGACTCGAACGAGCTCGGCAGTCTCAGACTTGACTCATGGAGTGCTCGGAAACCTTCGTCTTGGGCTTTCGAACATACCCTAGTGTGCTCAACAGTTAAGACCACTAACACTTCAAATAATCTAGTAGCCATATTTGTTTTATAGGCAAAGGATATTGTCATATCATTGCAAAATTGTATGTAACTACAATTACCATTAATTACCTTTGCAATATGCCTGAGTAGTAGAAGTTGATGCATGATGGCCTAGAGAAGACGTCACGTAAAGAGTGGGGGAGTTTTTAATTTAGCGTCAGGTCAGTTGCACAGGTTGGGGGGTGGACTCTACTGCAGAGGCGCCTGTAGTATAACCCATTGGCCACGAACTGGTCCCTTATATAATGTAGGATGCGTCGCGTGCCTACTTAATACAAAATCTGTGAGGGCGAGGTGAGGCCTCCGGGCATTGGACACATAGTTAGGGCAAGCTTACCACTGGCGTCGCTCTCTTTCGGCAGACGCTGCCCCTGGCTGCAAGACTTCGGCTCCAGCTGGAGAGGACGGCTGCGTCGGCTGTCTTGGCTGTCACTGAGTGTACCCCTGGCGGAGTAGTTCGAGTTTATACACTCTGTAGGGAATGAATTGGTTAACTGACTTAATTGGCCCAGATGCTTCGTTGTGTGTCTTTCAAGTGGTTGCGGCTCTTCCATACTTGTGCACCTGTACCTTTACGTATCGGGTCCATAGTATGGGTGGTCGTCGGATTTGTTCTGTGTGTGATGTACGTACAGTCCTGGTTAGGGGCTACCCGCAGTCCTATTCTATGTGGGAAACTTTTGCCTATCCGTGGTCCTCTTCTGCTCCCTTAAAGGGTGATGCTTACAAGGTTGGGGAAAAGGCAAACTTTTACTACAGAGCAAGGAAAGACGGGAGTTAGCTAGACTATGTGTTTTATTACCTTGATAATAGAAACACGGTGATCTGTACTACCTCCTACCTCTATACACACTAGGTGTTCAACGAACTTTGTACAGGACAAGACAGGTGAAGGTGCCTGTCGGGTGAGGTGCTTGGCTTGAAGAGCGGATGAGAGCTGACAATTAGTAGTTTTGAAAATAACTGGACCCTAATTGCGGCTTGTAGTCCTGAAGTGACCTGGAGCACCACATGTGGTGTACATTTCGGGTATGTTGACGCTTTATGGCAATTGTCGTGGGGTAGGGATAACTCTTCGGCTGCTGCAGTGAGGAAGGCATCGTCGGCTGAAGAACTGTTAGAAGACTGGAAGGTCTTGGAGGTTCCTGAGGAGGAGTTAGGCTGTGCAGCAGAAAGCCTTAGCTCGTTTAGGGGCAAACTCTTGAAGGCCCGCGGCTGCTTCTCAGCGGGTTTACAAGTGGCTAGGGCGATGACATGACCTTCTATCATTACATGGGTGCTGGCCTGGGGGCGAATAGTTGTGGTTATATTCCCTCGGTGACACATGACGTGCATGTGATGATATAGAGTCGATAATAATAATGTTTAGGAAGCATCACATGCTAAAGATAATTGGATATAAGTTTGAGTGTAACTAGTCATAATAGTGAATACTATGCGACCAAGGTTACAGGACTCACCAAGCAGTTTACTGAATATTTGTACTGTTATGCACATGGATGCACAGCAACACGAAGTGCCACAGGTGAGCCACTTGGACTGTGGAATAACGGTTTTCTAAAGACCTGCCCCAGGAGGCCAAGGTCAGTTGGGAAGGGATCCCCAGTTCATTTTAAGGAGGTAGCGAATTTTAGAGAGAAAAATTTAGTGCGCCAGCTTCTCAGCGACACAAGCTGTCGTTCGCCCAGAGAGAGCCTCGAAAGAGGGTCTGATGATATCACGCGAGTAATACTGCCTGAACGAGGATCTACGTCTGTGAGTCATATACTTCGACGAAGTAGGTACCCAAGTTGTAATGATATCCACTAGAACTTCGGGTATGTACGAATTATTGTAAGCACAATAATTATGTAGCAATGAAGATTTTAATTATAAATATATATATATATATATATATATATATGAATCTGTAGTAGTACAGCTTAATGTTTTATCACCTCACTAACCCCTGATATTGACTGAAGTTTGCAATTAGTTGTAGTACAAGTAACAAACAAATTTGCATGCTCAGTATCCTTTCACTCGGGATACTACAGCAGATAATATGTCTAGTATCAGATGTGGAGATTAAGGTGAATACTGCTGAGGAATATACTGGTATAATTATAGGCAGAAGGAATGAACTAACATATGCACCTCACGGATGTTGGAATTTAGATAGAGACATTAAGAAAGCAGCTTAAGAAATCATAAGATCTAAGAATGTATGTTGAATAATGAAGTCCCAGAAAACCTATAAATTGACAGCGAAAATAATTGCATAAAATTTTTGGAACAATTTCACAGTAATTCTCAATGTTGACAGTACATAGACAACAGGCCTGGAGATGGATGGTGGCATAGATAACAGCAGCGGTCGATTAGAGGGCCGATGGACACAGTGGTAGCAGAGGCAAGGAGCGGTTATCACCAAGCCAAACAATGGCAGCAGCATAATGGACCAAGGAGGGAGTCTGTAAGCGAGGGGCATCACTTCCCAGCAATCACAACACGACATCAGCAGCAATTTACACGAGAAGATGCATCAGGAATGAGCAGCAGTGCAGGGGAACATCGTGCCAACCTTGATGAAGAGACTGAATGAGATGCTAAGGTTTGTTTGTGTATAGGACGAATTCGTTAATACTTCCACCAGGTAGGCTAATAGTAACCAATGTAGAGAGCCAAGATGGAAGTGAATTAGGTAACACATTTATCCCAGTTACAGCAGCCATTTAATTAATATCTCAGCCTTTTGATGGAAATTAAAATAAACTCAAGGAATTTCTGTATTATGTGCATACTACATATGAACTTGTTCACCCTTCCAAACATTCAGTACTTCTTAAATTTGTCAAACAGAAAATAATGGGGGATGCCAAATCCAAAATTTTTGTTATAGAAAGGACCCATACTTGTGAAAAAATTTAGGAGATTATCGAAAAAAATTAAGTAGTTAGGCGGAAAATTGACTTCTTAACTTGTAGATTATTTAATGCTCATCGGGGGACAATGAAAACCGTAGCCAATTGGGGAAGTGGGGTGGATACTATGGTAACAGAACTAAAAGAAGCATCGCGAATATGTACCCAATTGCTGGAAGAGGGAGCACTAGCTTTCATTTATCATTTAGCTAGAGCTTGTTTATGTTCAGGGATTGGCAAATGAAAGGATGCAAATAGTTATTAGGAATAAAGGTACACTAATAAGCACATTACGCCTAACAGTAGAAGCAAATTTTTTATCACTTAAAGAAAGAGCCAGAGCGACATCCATGAAAGTGGATGAGACACAGACAAATAAGGTAAAATGTAATAATTGTGAGACATTGAGGCATACAGTTGCCGAGTGTTTCCTTAAACAGAAAAAACCCGTAGGAGAGATACGAGACAACCAAATACATGTAGGACAAAAATTTCATGATAAGGATAGGAATTATGACAAAGTGACTAATCCTGACAAACGGAAGAGTGACACATGGAACCGTGGCACGAGACAACATTTTTGTAGGAGAAGTAAGACCACGTTTCATGTCTGCGGAAGGGTAGGGCATTGTGCCAATGACTGTTACACCAAAGGAGACAGACAAGGGCAAGTGTTAGGACCCTAGAAGGATATCAACCAGTCGAGAACAAAATATCTCTCAGGAAGCTACTCTAGAGAGGGCAATAGACTTGACCAAAGGACTGTCACGAAAGTGGGCATGAAAAACCAAATGAAAATCCTCTAGACAGGAAAACTGTGGAAATTAGACAGGGGGCAGAGAGAACAGCAATCGTTGCACCCCTAAAGCTACCAACCTAAAAGCTGCATTGAAGAAGATTATCATGTAGAAGGGACGTAGGTAAACACGACAAAAGGGAATGGTAATAAAGATAGTATTGTATCACCTTAATGGAGGGAACTAGGAATGAAAATAGAATGCTTAATAGACACTGGATCAGACTTAATACTAACTAAAGATATAATCACAACAAATTAATTAATTAGATGCAGTGACACGAAGAAAAAGACACAAATTAGTGGGTTAGCAACTGTCACAATGACAACCAAGGGAACTGTAGACTTACAATGTTCCTTAAATTCCCTGCAGGTAAAATGTACATGTCACATCGTACCCAACTATCGTCATGATAGCATTATTGGTAAGGATTTCCTTAATGCCACCCAAACGGTGATAGATTTTGCATCTAGTAAGGCCTGTATACAAGACGGAATTATTCCCTTTGTAGAGGGAAAAGCGAACGTAGGTACAATGAGGGTCTCAGTACCGGCAAGATGTGAAAAAATCGTACAGGTATCCACTACCAATGAAGGTGTCGGAATAGTACAAAAATATGAATTAGCTAAAGCCGTTTACTTAGGGAACTGTGTGACCAAAACAACAAACGGTAAGTGTGTGTGTGTGCTGTAATTAACAGGAACGAATGCGAGGTAAACATAGACATCCCTCCGGTGGAGCTAGAAACTTTATCATGGGGCAGTGAATCTGTAGAGCTGGAGCAATCCTGTAAGGACATAAAAAACGGTTAGAATCAGTACTCCTGCTAGAACACTTACATTAAACAGATAAAACATGTCTGCTAAGATTGTGCAGATAATCCAATGACATTTTCCACCTACCAGGAGATATATTAAATTATACCCAGACAGTAGAATACGAAATACCCACTTAAAGGGACCAATCGCCGGTAAAGGTAAAACCATATCTTATTCCTGATATCCATAAGAAGGAAAGTCAGAGACAAGAGGAACAATTGTTAAGAGACGAACTAATTGTTCATTGCAAAAGCTCTTAGAATACACCGATTCTGGTAATTCCCAAAACGTTAGATGCACCGGGAAGGCAGAAATGATGCACGGTGGTAGACATTCGCAAGCTCAATGAGGCTACAATAGGAAATTCATATGCTATTCCCAACATAACCGAGATACCAGACCAACTGGGGCAGTCTAAGTATTATTCCACTTTAGATTTGGTTAGCGGGTATCTTCAAGTGAAAATGGATGACATCGTCATACGTATATGTTTAAGCAATCCGCGGATATTCACAGCCAAATGTTGAGGGAAATGTCTGAAAGAATGCAAGAACATAATCTCAAACTACAGACTGATGAATGCGAATCTCTGAACACCGAAGTTTTGTATCTGGGACGCGTCTTTGAGTGACAAAGTCTTAATGCCTGATCCAGCCAAGATCCAAAGGTGAAAGCATACCCGAAACCCACAAGGGCTAAAGAAATTAAAATGTTTTGCGTTCTGGCCTCCTATTATAGGAAATTTATCCCGAATTTAAGTAAAATAGCCAAATTCCTGTATAACTTAGTAAAAAAGAATCTACAATTTCTCCGTGGCTGGATGAACAAGACAAGGCGTCCGATACCTTAAAGAGCATTATAGTTACAGAACGCGTGCTGCAATACCCTGATTTTACTAAACCTTTTACCGATGCTAGTCAGGTAGCGATAGGCAAAGTTCTGTCGGAAGGGTATGCGGACAAGGACAGGCTCATCGCATATGCTAGCCGTACACTTAACAAAGCGGAGACCAACTACTCCTCTACAGAATGGGAGATACTCGCAATTGTGTGGGCATGCAGATACTTCAGACCGTATCTATTAGGGAGGCATTTCATGATCATTATCGATCACAACCCACTCCAATATGTAACTAAAAATGGAGGAATACTCGTACCATATACTCTTTAGAGCAGGAAAGACTACTACCCATGCAGATGCGCTAAGCAGAGCCTGCAACAAAAGGGTAGGGCAAGCCAGGAGAATCATACAAACAAAGAGAAAACAGAAATAGCGAATAGGAAGAACGAGAAAGGCGAGTTAACTCCTAAAAAAACAGGAAATTATGTCAGAATGTTATGAATCGTCTTTAGGTGGACACCAAGGCATGGTGTGCACGTATGAGAAGATTAAACAATACATTACATGGCCAGGGATGAAGACATACATGGAATCGTGTATTAGGAAATGTGACTCGTGCCAGCGTAACAAACTAACAAGATCTCACATAAAAATGCCACTCGAACTGACAGACACACCGTTGGTAACTTGTGAAATATTAGCACGGACATTGTGAGTCCATTCGTAGAGACCGATGACGGACATAAGTATCTATGAACTATTCAGGTCCTTTTATACAACTATACGATTGCAGTACCCATGAAAGATCAAACAGAATCGGTAACCAATGTTTTTGTCAAGCAGATGATTTTGAAATTTAGTATCCTTCAGATAATCTTAACAGATCAAGGTAGTCATTGTAATAGTGAATTGTTCCAAAGAGTATGCAAGATGATAAAAATTTCAAAAATAAAGACAAGTGCCTATTACCCCCACAGCAACGGGTCGATCGAACGATGACATCGTGCGCTAGTGGAACTTTTGCGACACTTTATTGGCATAAATCAGAATGATTGGGATATATGGGTTAACTATGCCACGTTTGTTCAGAAAACTACACCACATAGTGCCACTGGGCTCACGCCTCACCAATTAATGGCTAAAAGGTTGCTTAACATTCCGGATTAATTACAAAAGGATCCTATAGAAACACAGTATAACTACGGCGATTACGCAAGGGAACTAAAGGCTAAATTACAGGAGACTTATAAACTAGCTAGAAGCAGGATATTAACTGAAAAAGAATATAACAAAGTATGTTATGACAAAAAGATCAATGAACACCTTTTAACAAAGGAG
Source organism: Clitarchus hookeri (assembly GCA_002778355.1). NCBI lineage: Eukaryota > Metazoa > Arthropoda > Insecta > Phasmatodea > Phasmatidae > Clitarchus > Clitarchus hookeri. The sequence continues at coordinate 48,715 of NQII01005276.1, read as the reverse complement.
ATCGAGTTCTCTTATATTACGCGACACTGAGGAGAGGCAGATCAAAAAACACTTTGTACCCAATATGTAGGACCACATAAGTTAGTAGAAGCAAATCAAGAGAATATAAAAATTACAACCAAATGTAAGAACACAGTGAAAATGCATTGAAATCAACTAAAACCATGCTTCTGCAATAGAGTTGTGATATGTTACAGAAGGAATATCATTTGCCTTGCGATCATCTTTACCTGTGCGAGTGCAACCAAGGACAGTCTAAAACATTCGTATATCAAACATAGAAGAATTTCCTGGACTCTACTATGTATGTATATCAAGGAGAAGGGAATTTCTATAATGTATAATGGAGTCTAGTAACATATGTAAATATAAGTCAACTTGAAAATAATTATAATACTTTATTATGGTATGTAAGAGTAACAAACCACCTACGTATTAAGGAAGATTTAGTTTATAAGAATAAAACTGCATGTTCTTCTAATATTCAGATGATTAAAAAACAGTATGTTATTATAGGATTCATAAGATTAAAAATAAGTTAGACTCTATGGACACAACCATGGGAACAATCAAGGAACTAACTATTAGTAATAATATACAGAGTAAAATTTTTTTCCCCTTTTAATATAATTGGACTGTTTAGCAAAGTCTTGTTTGGAACCTTAGGCGAGGCGAACACTACGTTCTATAATCACAGTATACGTGAATTAGAAAAAAGAACAATTAGACTTTTTGAAATTAAGTAAGGAACTGACGGTATTAGTGAAGTTAACCCTACCGACAGTAAACAGCACCGCTCAAAATATAAATGCAAATCAAAGGTGGCTGGGTGAAACATTAGAATATTTAATCATCCTAATGAATAATAACAATGAAAAAACGGTCTTCCAGTTTAGCTAAACAAGAACTGAGAATAAGGGTCGACGAAAACCACATTTTCAACATGGGGATAGAAATTCTCAGATATCAGTATTAATCCCTCCTTAGTGCTATTGTAAATGCTTTGAAAGGGGTACTAAATCCTCGTGCCACTACCCCGAGACAAATTACGAACTACTTCAAACATTGCCAGTCTGAACGCTCTAAGGAACTCAGTTTACCAGTCCATGAGAGGGACGAACACGATAGTCTACTTTCAAAACTTATGGAATTAGAAGTATTTAGTATAATGTGTTGTGTGTCGTAATTAGAGTACCAATTACTTAACATGAAATATTCATTATCTGTAAGGTTATTCTCTGACCCATTGCAATAAAAGCAACGAATATGTATATTTTTACCAATCCCGAAAAGACTACTTACTCATGGAGCATTCAAAGCAATGATATGTAAAATTAAATAAAGCGGATTTAAAGGAATGTAAGATAATAAACAAAATGTTTAAGGTATCTAAACAAACATTTCATCTTGTAACCACATACTTACACGAGGAATGTGAAGCCAAATTAATGCACTCTGTAAATTCTTTACCAGAAGATTGTTCAAAACATGTAACAGAATTAACTAACTTTTTNTTACATGGCCAGGGATGGGTTCAGTTAGACAATAACGAGTGGCTATATCTAGCTCCTAAACCAGAAAAAAATTACAATTGTATGCGAACAGGTGGAACCTTTTAATGGTACCATATAAGGATCAGGAGAATTAAAATTCTTGCAAAAATGTAAGGGATATGGTAATAATAGACAAATATCACAAAACAGCATAATTACAAACTCAAGTTCGATAGATTTAATTCCTAAGATGACTCTATACAATGATTGTTGTTATGTAATAGATGAATCATTAGAGGTAGGAGAAGCACAACCAAGCTTAAAAACAATAACTAGTCAAGTTGAGGACTTGGAAATAGCAAGTCAAAAGGTTTCCGAGTTAGAAAGAGAAATACAATAAAAGGAATGGAAACTCAAACAAGATTTAAAGGTATCACCTCTATCCATTATGTCGTATACAAGTTTAACTTTGTTGATAACTATAGTATGTCTATATTTCTTTAAAAAAAATGGATGTTGTAAAAATTGTACATCGAAAATTTCGAAGAAAAATATTTTCTAAGACAGATAGAAAATGAATATATTTTTATGGTTTTGGGCTTTGAACTCGGGTCCCTACGACATGCCCACCAGTTGTATATTGCTTAAAACTCTGTATAAACTGCGCATGGGTATTAAATAGTGAAAAATTAATGTAATAACATAGCTAAAATGACTTCTAAAACTCAGGTCAGTAATCGAATAGCGAACGTCATATTTCACCCTTACTCCAGAATTATTCTTCTAAACCTGGAGTGTTATAATAAAAAAACTTGCCCTAGAGCAATGTATTCTTTGTAAAATGCAAGCACTGGCATAACAAAATAATAGCGTGGTATTTAATTAAAGAAATGTCACTATAGAAATACATTTTTACTAAATATAAGAGACAATGTTCCGCACGCAAAATCTAAGTGTTGAGATAGAAAAATATTCACTCATAAAACGGAAGTTTGAAGAGTTTATGTGTCCCAAGTTATACTTATTATGGATGAGATTTGGTCTGTGCCTAACAGCGAGTGTGAGACGAGGTGTGGATGAAGCCGTATCGAAATGGCATGGCGTAGGAAAATAAATTATCGCATTGAAACCTGCTGGCCAATGCCTATGTGCAGAGTTTTTTCTCACATATGGGAAAATCGAATATGGCGTGCTAAGCATTGAACCCAGTTTTTCATTGTAGGAGGCGAGTGGTCTAACCACTTCACCAATGCAGGTTTAAAATCTGTGGTCCTCCATGGTATCGTAGATGATATCTGCCATACCAATACATCGAGTAAAAAGGCAAATTTATTCCTTCTTAATTTAATTTATGTTTCATCAGTTTTGACAGTTATGGGCTCGCATAATGGTAAAAAAAAAATTTGTAGTTGAGTATCAGAAATACTGCGTGGCGTATTTCTAGAACAGGTGAAGAATTATGTATAAATTAAATAAAACACAACAATATGTAACCAACATTTTTTTGTTTTTTACATATATTCCATAAATCCATTTGCATTTCTTAAATGCTTCCTCCTTGTAACAATTACAGTCTTCTCGGTAGAAAGCGTGGTTTACGGAGCTATTGATGCTAACAAATGGTGTTTTCATGCAGAAGAAAGAACATTGCCATTTTTTTTCCTAAGTATCCCCGCACGAATGCTGCGCAGAAAAGCTACTGCAGCAAAAAATTTTTACGAGGATGATTCTTCAAATTCTCACTTTCTTACGTCAACGAGCTTTGTAGCTAAAGTAATGCCACAGTATCTTGACGATCTCGTTAAGAAGGTGTCAGCATCGGGTTGATATTATTTGCAGTCAATGGTAAACCTTCATATACACTTTACATTTCAAAAAAAGTGGAAGAAAGAGTGTGCATTACCCAAACGATATTTTACATTAAAATAATTAAAGGAATAATATGCCACTTGTGTATATTATATTTCTATGTACACGATCCAGTATGGAGTTTCATATTTACAACATAAAAAATCCTACTCTATAGAGACATAGGGAAAAGTATGTATACCATCATCGCACACGATTCACTTGTCATCGACGCAACACAAAGCCAATTTATTTACGCTCTACGTGTAAAAATAATGTTAGAGCACTCGTATTAGGTTAATTTTAACATGCACTGTATTTAGTTGTACCAATGCAGCTATGTAATAGGAAAATTCGATTTGGTCTTAACCACACACTTCTGAATTTCCTAAGTTTTTTTTATAGCTTCCTTGCTATTCCTCTTGTAGGAGTATAGTTTGGCACGGAGGTATACGAATTCCGTCCTTGAATTTCCCAACCACTTTCTTGTTATTTTTACAAGTAGCAGGGGTGTGTGGTAGGGTAGGCGGTGATTTCAAATTTAGCGAAGATCCTTGCATACGCTTTCATGTTGTTGTAGAAGTCCCGGGTTCAAGTATGGTACAGGCACGAGTCGTTATTTATGTATAAAAGTTCCAGGTCTTCTCCATACAGAGCCTTCATGACATCGTAATTGGACATGTACATAAGCATTTTCGACAAGTCAAGCACCGCAAACCCTACATGTATGGTTTATCGAAAAGTATGGATTCGTGCTGTAGTCGATTCAGAGAAAGAGATTCATCGTAAATCGATTGGTCTAGTAAAACTGGCTTGGTTATCAGTTTTCCGCTGCAGACTAGCTCCATTTTTTGTCTTTTTCTTTTGTTCTCCACCATTTTTCCGAATGTTGTTTTATTAGCTCATTTAAAGAATTCCTTTTCTAATTTGTTGGTGGCCGCCTGTCGCTTCGCAGTGTTGAGCTTGATGTTAGGCTTTAGCCATGATTCTTGTTCAAATTCTAGTACACGATGCATTTTTACGAGTCTCAATCCGTTATATAGCACCTATTTCAGGTTGCGGTATTGGACGATATAAGTTTTTTGTCTTCTAGTGTAGTCATAATTTTCGTATGCTTGGAGCACGTGAGACGCTGGTGACAGGTAGTAATGGTAAGATATTGTGGTCTTCGTGCAGTGCTGCAGGGTAAATGTCATCGACCTCTAGGATGTATCCGGGGTTGCCGTCGTCGGGCACATCCATTACGTCAATGTCTGTGCTGACCCAGCTGAAGTCGCAATTTGGGAGCGGCAGCGACATGGCCCATCCGTATAGGTTGTTGGCATCCAGGTACTGAGGAAAGATGGAAGGCTTTCTTGGCTCGTATGTTGCCGGCGCATAGAAGTTGTTTGCCACCGCATGTAGTTTGGCACACTGTATCACACTACCACGGATCTCTTCTACCATAAACTATGCATGCCGTAATCCGTGAGTATCTCCAGATTAACCCCTGTCATCCGAAGTATGGCATCAAAAGCGGACCCTGGGGTGCTGACGTAGTGAGCACAGTCGACCTTGTACGTGGAAATACTCAAGTCCATGAAATTTTCAAAGACATCGGCCAGGATGAGCACATCTGACGTGAGGTACAAGTCCGAATACTTTCCCAGGTTCGCACAGTTTATCATTTCCCATACCATCTGGACATGAGTAATCTCCGGCAGTGATGTTGGTGCTGGTCAGCCAGTTGTGGAATGCTTCTTTCGGTGGCAGCTGTGGCTCTTCCAACTTCTCACAGCTGTCGACGTAATCGTATATAAACACGCCTTTGCGCATGAAGAGTGACAGTTTGTTAGGCCAAAAGAACTTCTTCATGTAGTTTAATTTCGAATGCGGTAAGTACTCGGCTAGGGATGCTAGACTGCGGGCCATCAACCTGAATGTATCGACAAATTGCACCGAAAAACTGTCCCCCAGCTTCTTCGAAAACGTGAATATTTTGTCGCTCGTGTAAGGAATAATGAAGATGTCTGTCTTTCGTATCGTATCCCAGCTCTCTGTTGATGAAATTCTCGTCGTAGTTCAGGTTATGGAAGAAAATTATAAGTTTTTTCTGTCTTCGGCGCAGCATATTGCAGCTGGTGCATGCAGGTCCGATGTACCGCTCTGTGAAGTGGTCATGATTTAACATTTTGCATTTGTCTAATGTGAACGTCGATTCGCAGTAGCAGCATCTCGTCACCCGTGAGTAGCTTGCTTGCCTTTTTAGTAGGTGTGAACGGCAGCATTAGCTTTGAAGTGCCGTAAACATATTTGACCGCATTGCCAATATCCACAATTGCTTTCATGAAGTGCTTCTCCACATCCAGCCACCTGTACAGTACCAGTTTTTGAGGTAGTGACGAGGTGAGCGATTCAGGAATTACATTATTATCAACTTGCACGAGTAGTATGATAAAATTCCTTCTGGCACATGATGCATTACTAACAGATCGGAGCCAACAGCCACCTCAGATTATCGAGGTGACCTGGGATGGCCATGTTGTGACGGCACCCGATTACCATATTTGATCTTGGTGACCTTGACTTATGGCCTTTACCATAATCCCTAACAAAAATAAAAAATCGCAAATAATATAAAAAAAAAATTTTTTATCGAGAAACATATAATGTTACCTTTCCTACCCCTCACTCACCCCAACAAACCTAAGCTCACGACCCCCCATCCCCACCCCTTCCAAACATAAAATAATCGAGAAAAATCGCAAAAAAATCGAGGAACATAATGTTACCCTACCGTACCCCTCGCTCACCCCATCAAACATCACCTGACCTCCTCCTCTCCCAATCATAAAAAATAAAAATAAATAAATATTCAAAGTACTTGTAATGTTAATCTTACACTCATCATACCATCCTTACCCCACATCCTCTCCAAACCCATCCCCTTCAAGTCATAAATAATATTAAGAAAAATCGTAAAACTTGAAAAATTTGTTTTAAAAATCGGTGGAACATATAACATTAACCTCACACACACCACACCAACCTTCACCCCTAGCCCTCACACTCTGCCTCCCTCACACTCTACTAGTTATAAAAATCGAGAAAACAATTGCAAATTTCAAAGACACTAATAAAAGTGTAGGAACATATTACAGCACTGACTCAGACACCTATACTGGTGGCTGGTGGCATTGACCTTGACCTCAATAACCTTGAACTTGAAAAACCAAGAAAACATTTAAAAAATCGAAAGAAAATTATAAAAGTTTAGGAGTATAATTAATACATCACTGACTCAGACACCCATGTTAGATGCCAGTTTCCTTTATCTTTAACCCAATGACTTTGATTTTTAAAGATAGAGAAAAATTGCAAAAATCGACCAAAATAATAAACATTTAGGAACATATAACATCACTAACTCTTGTCACAATGTTACATGTAGGTGACCTTAACCTTGAGACCATTCCCCACTATCTAATAAATGAAAAATATAGAGAAAAATTCTTAAATTTGAGAAACATTAAACATTATACCCCATTCTCTTGCTAACCCTTCCATCACCAACCCCTTACCCATCTCTCCCCAAAATTAATCATTGGCCTTGCATTACAAAAATCCTCCCTCCAACCATAACAATCAATCGTCTCTGCCCATTGGCCACTAAATTACTACTTTAAGACCATTTTTCTTTTTCTAGTATTGGGCAATATAAAGTTAGGTAGTTATTTATTTTTATTCATATTTATTTTTATCACCAGATAGCTCCTATATCATACATTTCGAAACCCATGGCATCGGTGACAATGCATGCATTCATCGTCTTGACTACCCTGGAAAATGCGAATTTTCTATAGGTATCGATGACTGTCACTGCAAGTCAGCTCATATCGTGTGTGGAAGAGTAACCGTGGGGTCAAGTTTCGGGTGCAGGAACAATCAGTTACGAGCTAAAGACATACAGGCACCATGAATCAATTATATGGATAATGCATTGTAATGGCGAACAGCAGCACACTGACATCCTGGAGCATGGGAAGATGGCATTGCAGACCTTATGCTCACTACTCATGTGTAACGCCTATATAGCAACGATGTCGTGAGATGGCAGCCATCTTGACAAGACTTTGGCCATATAAGCAGCAGCAATCAGCCCGATCGCCAGTTCTCGGCCTCGCCAGCAAGCATGCATTCCAGTCTGCATATGCGATGGTTGGAAGAAGTTTATCTGTCTCGTGGCTACCAGCCGCGAAAACCAGCAGAGTACTAATTCGAAGTCTATGACTAAAGCGGATCTGAAGGAGAGGAAATTTACCTGCTTCCAGATCCTCGCCCAGTGGAAGATGTTGAACTAGGCATGTTCGATCCTATTTCGCATTATGATTACTTTTATACGAGCCAACACTGTGTTGAATATTGCATCTGTTTTAAAGATGAGTGGGGTGAGATTCGCAGCTCTACTTATTTCTAAATGTGCAATGTGAATATTTATTCCTACCTCAGGTGGAATATATTTTTTACCGTAACACACCTCCCAGCTTTTAGCAAGCATCCTATTTTAAGATGACGAGTGCTATGTCCACATTTGCAGCTCACCTTGGCCGGACGAAATAACTGAATGATGTAACAGCATAAGACCGGAAAGGCATAGTATTAAAAACGAGAGGGTTAAGGGGAGTTGGATGACGACATTAGACACACCCGGTGTATCACATTTGTGTTCTGTGTGCAAAGTCGAATTGTTATGTATTGCTAAATTCTAGTTATCGATTATTGCTTCTCGCCAGTGCGATCATACATGAAAATGGTACATGTTCTGTAATATGTATGTCATTGACAGAGCACAGGCTTGTATTCAGAGCATGCGTGTGCATCGTCCAATGACGACGACATAGACAGTGTGGACATGGAAGGCAGAGTTACCTGCAACAAATGTAAATGGTTTGTTACTTAAAGTAATACTGTCTCAAGGCTCCTGTTACTGCTTCCCGAGATCGTGAAACGACATGATGACCAATTTCCAAGATAGTGGCAGCATCCTGTATAATTCACGCCCCACTATGTCGACGAGCATCCAGTTCGCGGCACACAACATGGCTGGCTTCCTTCCAGCAAGAACGTATAATTATTTAAAATCTTGACTAAGATGCATTGCCTGTAGTAAGTGGTCCAGTAGCAAGCTCAAGAGGTATGAAGAGGTGTGCGATAGTAAATTTGCACTGGATCGTGACTCGTTCGAGCCTTGCCAGCAGGTGATTGACTGCACCCCAGGCTACAGATATTGTTGCGTAGTTTACATGCGCTAAGATACCATACTTGTGTGCTCGCCTGACGATGTAGTAGCTGCTGCAGTATGTCTAGACCAATCACCCCCTGCATGCGCCAAATTGTGCTTCATCGACATCGTATCTTCATATCTCAAAGGCAGCCATCCCAGATCCATCAACATCGAAGTTAGTAGACTCAGCAAGTTCCAAATAGGATACTGCACACGAACCCAGCTCCTTCTGATGAATAAACATCAACGAACATCTGAAACTGACCTCAGAATCGATGTAACAGTGAATTTTCTGTTTCCGGAGACAACTGGTACGATTCCGGATGTGTTTCAATTTCCAAAGGCGAACCTTAATCGATTTTAAAATCCATCCTTGGTCAGTTTGTGACGGTGCCGCCACCGCGCGCATCGATTTTGGATTCGCTCCTCTGTATGGCAGCTTGCTCCTTGGTCGACTCGGCTCCCCTCCTGTTTTATTCCCTCCTTGTATGTCAGCTTGTTTTAATTCAAGGGCTAGTTTATATAAGATTTTACATGCCTTGTGCAGCATTCTTTATACTCCTCGTTCTACACCTGTGAAGAAGATCGTCGGGTTGACACCTGCTAGAGCTAATTTAAATTGTAATAAGAGGTAAAATTTTCTGTTTACCCATCCTTGGACAAGGGTGCTATGGGACACCGTTAAAATTAAGTAGTTGCGTGAGTGGCTGATTATGCTGGAGCTTCTAAAATGGTGAGTCGTGGTCGCAGGTTTTCTTTTGTGGGTCATTTTGGTGTTTTTAAAAAATTGCGGGGCATAATATTGGGTTTGACTAGGTCTTTGCAGAGAGTTAAATTTTTTTCTAAATTTTGGTTTTGGACACCTGCTTAAGTTGTAATTTTGGTCTAACTAATTTCATTCTTCTCTGTATAGTTCCAGAGGCTTTGCGTGTTTTATGTAGTTTTGTCAGCTGCTCAATCATTTACTCAAAGTTTAATTGTCGTTTACATGCTACCATCACAAAAGCGTAGGGTGCACTCTATTGAAGTGTTATAATTGTCGTCGATTATTTATTCGATGAAAATGTGGTTAGTACCTATGGACTGCCTCCATCGATTCATTATTTTAACGTAATATTTTATTTCTGATTTTAACTTGTATTTTCACGTAAAGGAGTCTTTACTGGGCCTAACGCGCTGCCCTCCTTTATTCAAAGTGCTCCACCACAAAATACCTTGAATTGATCTAGTCATAAAAGTAACTATTTGTATTTTAGAAATGTTTTGATATTACTGTGCTCGTTTTTTTTAAATAAATGTTTATTATATATTCTGGAGTAACATAATACTATTTAATAAGCAATTCTACTGCAATTTAACCTTTTTGTAGGAGCGCTTGAAGCATTTCTAAACAAGTAACTTTTTGATATTTTTTAAACCTTTTACACTACTTGGCTTCTTTGCCAGTTAAATATTTATTGTACTTTGAGCTACGTAATACTTTGAAAGAGCAGTTTAATCGAATTGTATAGTATTTTTAATCTATATTTTTTGCATTGTGATATTTTGTCGTTTAGAATTTTAGATGTCATATTTTTTGTAAGTGTTTAATGCAAATCTTCAATCCTAAGGTGCTGCTAAGTCGTAAAATATTCTGAAAGAGAGAGAGATAAAGAGAGATAAAAAAATAAATAGAGAGAAAAAAGAAAGAGAGACAAGCTCGGCTCCGCCATTGAAGTTTCTCCCTCAGACGAAAAAACATCACCATGTCACTACGGCCAATTCACTGTAATTTGCGCTGAACTGTAACAATGAAATAAGTTTCCGTAAGTGCTATATAAAAATTTAAATATTTCAAAAGAAAATGTTAGATTTACAATTATCAAACAACAATTTTAGGTTAACACAATATTTTAACTGTGAACTATTTCTTAGTAATCGTTGTCAACACATCACTGCTCCTACTGTTTTTAGTTCGTTTTTAATACGAAATTAAGATACAATTTCATTTATTCAAAAATACAATACTATAAGGTTAATCACAGTGTTATATATTTGTTGTATACAAGTTATTTCAAACAAGAGGTTGACATGCTACTCCTCGGGCGATTTTTCAAAGGATTGACGCTATTCCCTTCCTGTGGGTCATACGATCTCAGTTAATGTTAAATGGCATAGACTATAAGGTGCATTGGTTTTGAATGGTGTAATTCAATAAGGTAGTCTTTCGGGGTTTCTAATTNTTGTCGTGAAATTACAATATGCAGACACAAATCCGAGTGGTACCCTAATTAACATATTCGTCCGAACTGTAGGAGGCATCTTGGGGGAGGGGGGTTTTCTTTGGGAGACGACTTGATACTTAGCTCTGATTGTAGTTCTTGGTCTGTTGTCGGCTGACTGAGATACGGCGCTTCGGGCGGCCTTAGAAAGGCCCTGATTTTGTTGCCGTCTCTCCACGACTGCTGTTCGGGGTTCGCTTCTCGATGTACGCCTCCACGACTCTCTTCTCCCGGTAACCTCTCACTCCGCCTTACTCTCGTGAACTTCAGGTTTAACTGACCTGATTCAAATAATCTGATTCAACTGTTCCCCCACCCTTCCTGCGAAGAGGCTTTCAAACTCTCTTGTTGCTCTCCCTATATTCCTACACATGCCTCCCTTGTTGGTGAGAAGGGGGGTGGAGGAAGGCTTTGAACAATGTACACTTCATCAATGCATTGTCATCTTGTCGGTGGAGGGGGCAGGGAGTGGTGTGGGCCAGTTGCCCCTGCCATACGCTGTCAGCTTATTCTCGGTGCATATCATCCTTCAGCATGTGTTTTAATTTCTTTCTTGGGCGGAAACCGCCAGCATATCTCATCATTTCTTAGGCGTGTACAAGTTTCATGCGGTTTGCTAGGGGGAGGGGAGAGGCCGGAGGGCGGAAAGTGCTACCCCACCGCGGCTTGACCTCGGCACACGTTAACGGGTAACACGTGTTGTCCGGGAGGCCTTACACTGGTTTAGGCTGGCAGGAGGGGGGTGAGGGTTGTGACAGCGCCGCTTCTAACACATACTTCCAATATGCATTACGCTTCAGGTTTGTTTCACAACATCAGAAGAAACTGTGAATGGACTATAATGACCATCCGTGATTTGTGAGTAGACAGATAAGACGCAACTTGTCCTGAAATATTTTCTGAAAAACAGGTGCCCCTGTGTATAACTATAGGCCGTTCGCTGTTACTTGAGCACTTTTGAAATAAACATTTTAAAAATGTCACTTCCCCAATACCTGCATGTATTTAAACAGGCACAATGTGACTGGCTTGCGCTCAGTAAAGATAGCAACGACGGAGAGAAAGTAGTTCCATGTTATAATGTTAAATACAAAGTAAAAGGTAAAAAGTTGTGAATATTTATATTAGTGATTTTGCTTTCTTCCTTTTTTTTTAGTGCATGTAAGTAAATGTAAGAATTACGGAATTTGTAAAATATTTACTTTTATAATAATCACAGTTTCATTTCACCGTCGCATGAATAAAGTGACCAGGCCCATTGCAATGTTAATATTACATGTGGCGGAAGAATACACAATGTGACTACAAGTAGATCTTAAGCAGGGCTTTAAAAAAATGCTCCGTTGACCGTGGACAGCCTATAATTGTGAACATTAAAAAACATGTACTATAGGCTGTAGGTTTATTTTTAACGCGGAGTCCATAAACAATTTTGTATTCTACATAAAACAATGCGTTGTAAATAAACAGTATTTTAGAGACACAAGAAAATATTTGGCAACTAGTTTCCCAATAACAGTTTGCAAAACGTACACAAATCCTTTGTCCGTGCACTCCCGACGCACTCAGTAGGAACCAGTAACCACTGTGTACCAGGGAAGAGATTGAACATGCAGGCTCCATTCAGTGGCGAGCGGTGAGGAAACCATTCCGCATGCTCGTGACGTCAGCGACTGAGTGTACACAATGCGTCTAGTTCGACCGCTGAATAGCAACACGACACATGCTCAAGCGAATAATGCTCCGTGCAGTAGTTCACCCGCGGTTCCTGAATACTGCATGACTGCAATCACCGCCATTCCGCATTGCCGGCCACAAACTAATGATAATGTGGACAAATTAAATCCTACTCTACAATTACCGTGGTCCCCGGACGGTCTGCGGGATATCTGAAACAGAGCTTTAAAAAACTGTCAACAGATTGCACTATATTCTATACTCCAATTTTTTTCTGTTTTATTTTATGGTTATGCCTTTTACGGAGTGATGGGTGTTTGTAGTTCGTTATGGGCCTACATATTGATAAGATAAATTATCTAATTATTTTCATAATCTGCAGGTTAAAATGTTTAGATATATTGTTCTGCAAGTTCATTTATTCATGTCGAGTTATACTCATTGTTATTCTGATCGTTAGTCGATTTACAATGTAAAAAATTCAATATTTACTTAACAGTATTTTGTTTGTATATTCGACGTTTCTTTATTTACGCTATGACCTTTGGACGGGAAAATTCGCACAGGAGCAGCATTTCTTCTTCTTATTATATCATCTTAACGCTGGTCCGGAGAGAAAGTTCAATTTGGAGAATAAAGTTAGGATATCAGACCTTCAGACATTGGGACTGAAAGCTGTGACGTCAGTGGGTCATGCGCACCAATCAGCATTAGGTACTCGAGGACATGCACCCGGACCACGCCCACTGTAAACAAGGTGTAAGTCTACGTATGTTTAGAAGCCAGTGTTGGAAAAACGGAGAAAGCCCAATCCTATACAATAATTTTCACCAACTTTTTGAGCAGATGTTTAAGGAGAGTGACGCATACTTTTGTTACATATTGAACCGCAAATAAATGTTAAAATTTACACCATAATAAATATTTTGGCCGGAGTGCACCACCCCGGCAAAATATTTGTTTATAAAGTTAGCAAAAATTACTTCCTAGGACTTTTCATTCTTATATTTTCTACATCAGCTGCCAGGAACTTATAAAATTAAAATTAGGTGTTTAGCATTAATATATGTCCCACGCGGTATTAAACCGTTCCGTCGCAGCGTCTTTGACCGTAGACGCGTTGCACATGAATGATAATTATGACCGTTGCTGTACACAGCAAGGCATCAGTACCCAGTCCTCTTCGTGTCTAATCTGATTTGTGGGATTTTCTACACCTCTTTGACATGAATGGTTAATGCCAATATCACTGAGCACGTAGTGCGTTGTTCACTGTTTGCGATCAAAATGCTGAACACAAGTACAGCACATGCCAAAAAAAATTACTCAATTGCAACACTTGAACTCGAAAAATTAATGTGTGTCCGACCGGGTAAAGGGCCAAAGGAAGGTCTCGCTGGTCACGAATTCCCGAAACGTAAAACCAAGAATAGAATGTGAACTACTTTCTATATCGCGCCTTGGGAAAAATACGGCCACTAGTGCAAAACTGGTAGTTATGAGGTATTTACAGTTTAATGTCAAAAAATTTCAAGGAAATTTTTATTTGTAATATATGTACAAATTCCATTTATTGGCAATGGGCACAATGTTGGGAGCTCTTCGTAAAAAGTATTACATCTTAGGAGAACACGTGATATATTTAATTATAAATATATTTTTTGCACTTGTGACCATATCGAAATATATAACTGAATATCTAGTCGTTGCATTATGGCCAAACATATTTCACAACCAAACTAGTATTTTTAAGACAAAATTAACATGACACTTGAGTTGCAAAAACTGGAAAATTATTAATTTATGTTTCTAGCATCCATATAATATATACTTACATCACAGGTTAGTCAAAATTCATGTCATACACAAAACATAATTTTTAATACATGCAAAGGATTTTGAAAACATAGAATGTTTTGAAGGAATGTTCTTTCCCGCTGAATTTGCACTTCCTTCCACTAGGTTGGCACAAACACGAAGGCTTTTAAAGAAATCGAGATACCGTGGCTTTATATGATTTGCTTCACACAGGAGGATAAGATCTCTTTTCTAAGCAGCACTGATTCCTGTGGCCTGGGTGTATGCAGGAGGAAGTTCACGAGTCCCTGAATGTCGTCCTTCTTTTTCGGCGATGAACATTAATGATGCTGTATTCATTAGCCTCATAGCTTCATTTATATTTAATTTTATTGGGTTCTTCCGTCTCAACTTTTATAAATTTTTTTTCAATCCTCAATACCTTTTCACCATTTTCTTTTATGTTGAAGTTCGATCCAAAGGAGGTGCACAATTGTTCTATGTTATACATATCCGCTGTGTCTATTTCATTTATTTCCTATTGTTAATAATTTTGTTAGCAGACAGTATGCCTGGCACCCACTGATAGGGAACATAAATGAGTCCTTCTTTCAATATATGTTTCTTCTGTTTTTCAATGAGGACGTGCATGTGATTATTAATTTTACAAGTGACCCGTAATTTAAAAATACATGAGATAGAGAAGGAATATTTTATGAAATTAGAGTACAATTGTATAATAGAACAAGAGACTTATTTTTATTTTGCCCCGAATAGTTATCGGAATAAAAACAATGGGCTTCCCAACACTATTTCTCTTCAGAAAGGAATTTAGGCAGGAACCAATTGCACGAGGGCCACGTGTAGCTTGGCCCTCGTGCCAAATGAAGCAATGACCAGTACCAGTGTCCATGTTGAATATAGTGGAATTGTACGCCGAGAGCCGACGTTAATAAGGTACGTGTATTACCTGATTCTTTACAGATGCAGATGAAGCTTTCATAAACTCAGTTCTTGATTTGTACATAGTGAATTCTTGTATATCTACACATAGGCTTACTACGACACTTTGTAACGACGTAAACAACTAAATTTCACTAGAACAAAGAGAAAGAGAGTACCGGTACCTTTGTCAGGTGTGCCAATATCATGGAATTAAATATACCGCAAGAAAGAAATAAATGCTTTGGTCAGATGTATCTATGTCATGAGATGAAATATAATTTTCATTTTCTCTAAATTGCAATAAATAGATGTGGCTGTATAGAAATAAGAAAGTTAAAAAGCATCCTACACATTTTTATGGAATATGGCCGTAAAGAGATATTGCCATATAGAATTAATAGGTACCATTGATATAAATAAGTATCATACGGACATAATTACACTCTGCATTGCTATGTAAATTCATGAAATTTTGGCCCTTGTCGCCCTCTTCTTTCCAAGATGCGATATTTCGATAGGGTTTCGTACATTGACTAACAATATGAATTAAAAAACTATCACGTAGTAAATAATTGATAGAATATTTAGTTATTAAATAAAACTAGTTGAGTATTTCACTAATAATAATGCACATAAGCTACGAAATCAATACACATGCACACATACTGGTTTCAAAATGTATAACACTTATTATGAAGAAATACACAACGGCACAATTTTAAAAATCTTGTTTCTTTATTTCTACCAAATTTAATTTTCTTTAAAGCACAAGTTAGAAAATATTGTTCTTAAAAAGTACTCTTTTCCGCGTTACATAAATTTCATTGTTACAGAATTGTAGAAATTATTATTTTGTTAACTTTGATATAATTACTTTGGCACAGTTACTGATTTCGGGGTTTATATCACTAATTTCTCGCAAAATTTTGCCGAATTGTAAATCTAAAACTATATACTGCATGAATCGTTGGTGCATATAATTACCAGCATTTAAATAACTATGTCAATAAGTCTCAACCTATCACAACACAGTGAATAATTAAAATGATGTTCCCAATCTTATGTTTCAGGATTTCAGGTACTAAGAGGCCTTTCTATCCCCTTTAACATATTATCCCTAGTATACTCCTTCACGTATGACATATTGCAAAATAGGAAAACTCATTGCCAGTGCTGTACAAGCTCGGAAGCTAGCACCAATACAGATATATCCTATTGGCTGCTTATGACATACCAACATTTTATAACTGGTTTCTGCTTATTCCACGGATCTACTGAAACTATTTCCATAGGTTTCAGGGACCGCGGTGGCTGAGCGGTTAGCCTGCCAGCCTCTCACCAAGGCGAACCGGGTTCACTCCCCCAGCCGGATCACTCCCAGTTATTCACGTATGGGAATCGTGCCAGAGAATGCCGCTGGTCGGCGGGTTTTCTCGGGATCTCCTGTTTTCCCCGCCCTTGAATTCCGACGCTGCTCCACGCTCACCTCACTTGACCCTCATCGGCACTCAAGACCTCGATGTTAAGAACCACCCAAATCTCTCCACTCTCTCCGTAGGTTCCATTTTGTAAGTTTTTGTACGAAATTCATGAGTACCGGACGAACTTCATAGTTCCTTTTTTGAAATGCATGGAACGAAATATTAAAGTGCGCGCTAAATGGCAAAACATAGGTTTTTGTTAACAAATTAGTGTTTCCCACGGGAAATTTTTTTGTAATTCATTGTTCTTTACTACTAGCATATTTAGTTATGTTGCTTTAAGTGCTAACTGCCGTAGGCCAAAAGACCCCAAACATTTCGCTCTTTCAAATAATATAAGCTTCCTGTGTACTCGAGGCGCTCGTGTTGTGGCGATTTCTTAGCAACTATGAACAGCACTGCACACGATAGCGGTTTTCGTAATTTTTTTTATTTTTGTTCCCGTCATGTAGGTAGGAACCAGTAAGTGTCTGAAGCTAAGCTATTCACTAAGTTAAATGCGTCATAATTTGTGGCCTTTATTGTGGTTTCCATTTCATATTCATTATGAACTAAACCTCAAAGTGCTGTGCACTAACAAACTCGTACTGCTCCATGAAAGTAAATTGGGTGTGTCGTGTGTTCTCGAGGCCGAATTCCGTCTGGCCGAATAGAGGCGGAAAAAAGATCCATAACTAGATAGTGGAACAATTCGCTGGTTTCATGACCTGTATGATATACATCGCAATTAATTTTTATACTCGAGAGTGGAGAGATTTCTACGGCTCTTAGCATCGCGGTATTGAGAGTCGATGAGGGTTAAGCGAAGTGAGTATGGAGCGGCCTTGGAATGCAAGGGCGAGGGTAACGGTAGATCCCCCGAGGAAACCCGCTGATCATAGGCATCGTCCGGCACAATTCCCACGTGTCAAAATCCGGGAGCGGCTCCGCCGGTACAACAATTCTTATTCGCCTTGGTGGGAGGCGAGGTCTCTAGGCATTGCGTCACTTCAGCCCTTTCATACCCGACCAGAGGTCTACTACTCCCTGCCTACTTGCCACAACAGCGAGAGGCCATCATTAAGACTGCATTCTTTCCAATGCCCTATATTGTCTCAGAAACTACCAATCGTGCAACAATCTCGATAATAACGCAAATATACGATTGTTTGAAGTCTACCTGGTTCTCAGATAAATAAATTAATGTTTTACCAATTACAGAAGTGACAGCCAAAGGAAAAAAGGCCGTTTGTCGAGGATTTGTAAAATTAAAAAATTTTTTTTTTTGTTATCCCAATAGAGTACTTGTCTTTAGCAAAAAAAAATATATATCTAATTTCTTGAATGCATAAACAACTAACTGTGAACTATATCATGATTGTAGACTAATGCACGAAATTACACGTCTCTATAACACGAAATTAAGGGACCTCCAGAAATCAACAGAGACCACAAAAATATATCCGTGGTTTTCAAATTATTGACGGGAAGATTTTACACAATTGTATAGCCGCTGAACCCCCATTTGCCACCGAATGGCCTTGGTGTCATGAGACCGGAAGCCTAAGACTCCCATAATTCATAGGGTGTTTGTCAAACAAATGCACCCCAACACATACTCAAATCATTGGGTCGGCAGCGGGATGCCGCGTGTTTGTGGGTTGTTGGGCATCGGACCCGTATTTAGGCTGTTAATTGCCGCTTCTATATGGTCCATACGGTATAAGAAGGCCACTTTCTGACAGTCAGTGAGTGGCAACTTGACGTATACGAAAAAAAAAGTGCCATTTACAAAATCCTGTATCAGCTAATGCACGAACGAACAAAAGTTAAAATTATGTTGGCTATTCTAAGTGCACTGCCGATGCACATCAGAAAAGCAGAAAATACGCGGATAAGAAAGAGATCTTAGATTTATTCATACATGTTATTTTACAAGGTCACAAAACAATTGTTGTTAATGTTAAAAATTTAACTTCGTGATAATGTAGTTATGTATAGGTGTTCAAAATGAAATGTACAATAAAAATATACGACGTGGAAAAGTTTTCTGAAGTTGTGCTAACTTCAGAAAGCTTTTTCACATCGTATCATCCCTCTCCAACCTCGCTTTCAACACGTCCTTGATATTAATTCCAAAAACATACAGAAATATTGCATAATATTGTGAATTATTTTTTCTAATAATTTGACGAAACGACACGAATTTGAAATATATTTCCAGCCCATAATATAAGAACAATCAACTTTAAAAAATACACTATCTGTTGACCAATAACAGCGGCTCAAACTTCGCCGTGACGTGCTGTGCGCGCCATCTGTCGGATATTATGCGAGGTATTACCAGCCAGAAATGAACCGCTTTCTTGCGCGATATATAACGAATTTATAAAACAGATGCCAATAGTTATACTTTTCCACGATATCTGTATAATTTTTAAAGTAACATATAATTCATGTACAGCGATTTGGAGTGCAAGTAATTCATACTCAGCCGGTAATCGTTCGTCTACGTAAATGATAGGCCATATTGTTCTCTCGAAACCCATCTCCTTGTTACCGTAGAAAGTGAGACACGCGTAAATATTTTTTAAGCAATTATAGCGTTATTCCACGTCAGATATTTCCAACTCGAATATATTAGCTATAACGTCCAAAGTGTGATAATAGATACAACAGACCATCTCGCAAATGTTACCTAAATTCACTATCTCAGACAAATTAAAAAAAGAGTTAGTCAATATTTATTTATTTGCAACATGTTATGTTTTTACTTTTATAACCTACTTATTTTTTTAGACTGACGTCAGTCTTAAAATATCTTAAAATTTGTTTAGCATACAGTACAATGTACAATGGCAAGTGGATTAGCTGACAGCGTGTTGATAAAAAATACGGCCCCGACTTGACGGACCAGCTTATGGCGGAAGGATACGTAGTCAGATGTAGTCAGATGTAAACAGTGGCGCTACTTTCGCAGACCTGTCAGAAAGTGGCCTTCTTATACAGTATGGACTATAGCAATGGTTTAAAGCTATTTATTTGCTGGCCGCTGCTAGACTGATGCTTGTCAGTATTGCACGGCACAATTCTTTTTCTGGCACAAACTTGCTTTTACCACCGATCTATCCAGTGCGTTTAAAATGTCCGTGCAGCTGCAGAAGTGTCACGGAAATACATGTTTGAAGTCACACTGTCTTGTACTGAATCCCTCAATTTCTCATATCGCTAGGAAACACTGATATGTCTCCAAAGTGCAGGCGTGGAAGGTGTAAAGTTTTCAATGGAAAGAAGTTGCAAATACCCGGGACGCTGAGGTTACATCACGTGTCGAAAGTGAGCTAGGTCCGTCGAACCCTTCTCATCACCGCCCATGCCTTTTCCCAACCCTGATCCGAGCCACATGGGTTCTAATTAAGGCGCTTGTCTACCTGGTGCGCTAACTGAGCTGCATTGTGTTTGTGATATACGCTTTTAAAAAAAAACTATTTCACGAGTGCACAAACTGTTTGCACACGGAAAGAAATAATACTTCAGACTAGGGCAGAATACAACACTGTACAGACCATGCTTATTGCAAACATTTTTTGGTGCACCTTGAACATAGCCAAAACCCAAAACTCTATATTCAGACTGTTATACCTTAGGATATTCTACGTGGATTCCTGTGAAACTAGTGTATTACCCTGCATTGAACTTTGTTGCACACTTTCCACCAGTAAAATTGTAGAATGACCGCTTAAAGTTCCATAGGCAGACATGGCATGACAAGAACACTGGACACTAGTTCAGAGCTCTGCTCGTAGCGGCGATGGCACACTCGATGCGCGTGGCAGTGGCGCCCTTATCGCAACCGCGCTTCTCGGCCACAAGCGGGAGAATTTCTCCAGGGAGGCAGGCACCTTAAACCTCTCTAACGCCGACGACCGCAGACTGCGAGGTTCGTCCTCTCGGCTGGGAGACGCCGGGCCAAATTAAACGCCCGGCTTGAGGTGGCGGCAACTTCAAAGGGCAGGTGTCGATAACGCTTGATTTCTTGACTCCCTCCTGTAGCCACGTGGAATTAATCCCTTCAGATCTCTCGCGCACGGCGTACGTTAGTCAAGCTCAACACCGCAGACACGCGCACGTGTCTGTTGGATCTCATTCGGTGTTGCCAGTTTTATCCTGTCACTGGTAATGGCAGTGTTGCTAGGTCAGTAGTTTTGCCCACTAAATTTGGTGGAATTTTAACTCTTACAGAGAGAAAATCGCTCTCTCAGTTGTTGGTTGGTTTTTGGCAGCAGAGCCGGCGGTGTTTTTTAAAACTGGTAATTTTTGTAAGAGTTGTTTATTCTTCTTTTTTTACTTGCAGTTTTGCTGTACTGTGGATCTGCTAAGTAATGAATATATGCTGCACAGTATTATCTTAATACTTTTGCAATTTGCCTATGGCTTATAAATGTTCGAGAGGAATGAATATATTAATAACTTTAAAATACATGTTTCTAATGTCTAAATTTATTTACAATGATATAAAAAATAAACGCAGTATAAATGACATCTGCCTACACTTGCTATTATTACTTATTATACTTATCAGTGAGCGCAATTTTTATGACAATCTAGATTATAATTAATGTCCTTTCTTGACACCTACTAGCTACAGTCACTTAATCCTCACTTATTAGTTACACATATACACCCAGAATATGAGTTACACATATACACCCAGAATATTAGTTACACATATACACCCAGAATATTAACTACACATATACACCCAGAATATTAAATATTAGTTTCACATTTACACCCAGAATCTTTGTTACACATATACACCCAGAGTATAAGTTACACATATACACCCAGAATATTAGTTACACATATACACCCAGAATCTTTGTTACACATATACACCCAGAATATATGTTACACATACACACCCAGAATATTAGTTACACATATACACCCAGAATGTCCACTGCCATACATTTCCATAATTCCAAATGCCCGTCATTCACTTATCGCGTTCCACTTTCATCTGGTCCAGCCGGCCAGTATAAATCTCTGCTCTCTCGTAGGTCACACTCTTCAGTTTAGTGTTTTTCTGAAAATGTTAGTGACTCTTGAGAATCTAGGGGTTTTTTTTTTTTTTTAGCTTTGTGGCGATTTTTTGAATCCTATAAAAACAAGATTCTAATTAATTATATTAAATATTATTACCTCACACAACTACTACTACAATCTAATAGGAAAGTCCCCACTTTGTGCATGTTGCTAGAGGCTGATTATAGGAGGGGGTTAACGACGGCAGGACACACCCATCTTCAGTGGTCTTCTCGTTCCAGTGGCCCGACGACAAAATACACCACTCCCAGTGTATCGCTGGTCTATATCGGCGCGTTGTTTAATATTTTCGGTCCCGTTTACTGGCCGGTGGAGGGGGATTCTGCAACTGTCTTTCGTAAGGTGTTATTGCAATCACGCTCGTGCCCTGGTTCAATGTTTGAATGTGTGATCAGTTAGGCTGTTCAGCTAAGGCCAGGTCACTTCATAACACGGTGGTTCCAGCTATTCGGTATTAATTTGTCGATCCGTGTTACAATCCCACTACAGGACAAAAAATTTAAAATTAGTTTAGTTTACCTGTTATACACAGTGAAATACATTACGGGAAAAATAGTATTTTCTTATCCCTGTTTGTAAAGCTGAAATAAAATAACAAACTGGCAAGCATTCTAACATGACTGAGAGAAGGACGTACATAATTCTGCACGTATCGATCATTTACAATAATAATATATTCTTGTAAAGACGCGGTAGGGGAGGAAAAAGGCGTTGGACTGTCAATATTTTTCCAAGTTCAAATCCCGCTACCGGAATTTTTTTTTTCAACTTTTTTACAGTCATTTCTATACACAGTGAAGCACCCACATTAAGAAAGTAAAACTTTTTTTGGTTACACCTTTTTATAAAGAGCAGATTAAAAAAAACAAAATTGCAAGTTTATGGACACGTTTCATTAATTCACGGAGATTTATGTAAAATTTACGGAGATAACGTTATTGAAAATAACCAAGAGTCAGTAATTTCAGGAAGAAAACTGGATAATTTGTAACCGGTACTTTCCGTAATTTTACTGACACTTTTTCTAACAGTGTGGCGAAATGGAAACACGGTTGTCGTTCCGTTGCCTTAGGCACTTAATAATGTATTTAATAACGGAATAACTTGGCACGAGTTTTCAATAAAGTGGCATGAGGTTTCTAGTATCTGCATTAGTGCAGGAAACGGAACAAGGCAAATGATAGCTCACTGAACGGAACTACAGTCGGTTCACGACTGGAAGAAACTTTTGAAAATCAACCTTTGAAAAAACACCCTAGCCGTTAGCGACATGCATATAACATTACAAACAGCGGTGAGCGCGGAATACAGTTATGCCGTTAGGTTACCAGCACAAAGAGAGGAAATAGTTCCCAAGTTTTAACGTAATTGTTAATTTATCGCTTAAAAATGGGTGTCAAAAAATTGTATCTTATTATGCCAATTATTAATGACGTGATGCTAACGTACTTATATTTCAACGTTTCTTGCATAGTCAAATTATCACGCTCAAGGTTAAAGTAACGTGGCCAATTGTTTACTAACCTTCGTAGTCCTTGTGTTGTTGAAACACGTGCCAGAGAATTTGTGCGATTATCTCGTTTAACCTATAATAATTAATTTATTTGTCTTGTTTTAATAATACCCGCTTTTTATTATTTGGTTATTAATAACGTATGATTTTAATTTGTGCTCACTTTCAGTTCTAATTTCTTTTGATTTTATGTGTTTCGTGCACGTGTCTTTCCTTTGCCACTCTATTCTAACTTTGCAGTATTTGCACTTAAGAATTGTTTTCACATTTTCGAAGACGTTGAATCCTTCACTCGCAAACTTTGCCGTCCTGTCGAAAACCGTCACAACCATTTTTAAATAACGTTTTACAATTGCGCGAAACATCCGACTCAACCACCACGCCATTTTAACGTCTGTAGCAAATTCGATCAATACTGATGATCTTGCCTTCGATGTACGGGAATTTATCGAAAGTCACTAACAATCGTTTGTAAATAGACAACAACTATCGATTCATCAAAATACTCGCATTTTGGGTTTATAGAGTGAAATGTTTTTTTCGCTGGCATCGCATATTCTTAGGTGTGAAATTCTCAAGATTAAAAACTTTACGCTTGTGGAATATCCATTAATAATATATACATGACTTTTATAATGGGTACGTGCATGTACGAACACATCCACACACACAAGCAGGGGAATGTAAACATTGAATGTAAACATTGCCATGTGACTGCCACATGGCAATGTTTGTTTACCTTTGGCGGAAGGATACGAAATGGGCTTGAAAGTAAATCTTTAGCAGGGCTTCAAGAAAGTCTCTTCCAGTCGTGAACTGACTATAGTTGGGAATTTATTTTTCTCTCTTCCCTCTCTTTTACCTTCTCTCATCTTTTCATTCCACCTCGCCGTTTTGTTCATCTAACATTATACACTCCTGAATTAACAAAACCTCTGTGTTGGGCCGAAAGAAGTTAGACTGTCATAAAAATATTTAGTTGAATCAACTATATACAGCATGATTCTAAAATCATGGGAAAAACATTGAGGGGTGGTAGAGCTCACTAAAACAAACAATTATTATATAGAAATATATGGGCGGAAGTGACGCGTTGAGGCACAAACACGAAAATAACACATGAAATGNAAATATATGGGCGGGAGTGACGCGTTGAGGCACAAACACGAAAATAACACATGAAATGCAACACATTGTTTATTTACAACGTCACTGCTTAATGCCTTTATACAGCAATGTTTATAATAATTGCACAAAATTGCTACCATCGACAGTAATGCAAGCTGGGTAGCGTCCGTAGAGTGATTGGCGAACAGATTCAAATACGCCGGGTATTTCACGCACGCGTGCAGCAGCACAGGATAGTTGAGCAACGAGATCTTCAATGGAATCAACTGGAGTCTCGTAAATGAGGGCTTTCAAATGCCCCCATAGGAAAAAATCGAGACTCGATAAATCTGGCGATCGTGGTGGCCATCGGACTGGCCCACCACGCCCAATCCAGTGCACTCCAAAAGTAGCATCCAGGTAATTGTGGACATCCATACTGAAATGTGCTGGCGCACCATCATTCTGAAACCACATTTGATTGCGAACGCCAATCGGAACGTCTTGCAGCAATTCTGGTAAAACCTCTTCCAGAAATATCCGATAACAGCGGCCATTGGGTCGGGTTGGTAGGAGATATGGGCCTATGAGGTAATCATTCACAATACCCGCCCAAATATTCACAGAGAAGCGTTGTTGGAATGCATGTGGGCGTGTGGCGTGTGGATTTTCTGTTGCCCACACATGAGAATTGTGGGCATTGAAAACGCCTTCGTGTGTAAAGGTCGCCTCATCTGTGAATAGCACATGAGCTGGAAAAGCCGGCTGCAACGCACAATGCTGGAAGAACCATTGGCAGAAAGCCACGCGCAGAGGGTAATCACACGTCTGCAAACCTTGGACTCTCTGTATGTGGAATGGGTGTAAACGTTCTTCGTGTAAAACTCTCCAAACGGTTGGTTGACTGACATGTAGACGACATGCTACAGCCCTTGTACTTGTGCCGGGTGTTTCGTCCACATGGTCCAAGATGACTTCTTCAAGGTGTGGTTGTCATACAGTCTTCGATCGACCCCTTCCATCAGTACTGGCGGTAAATGAACCATTTTCACAAAGTTGCCGATGTAATCGCTCAAACATTTTGTGGTTCGGCATGCGTCTAAGTGGAAAGCGTTCCTGATACAGCCGTAGAGCTGCTCTGCCGTTACCATTAGCAGCACCGTGCATTAGATGCATGTCTGCCTTTTCGCTATTCGTAAAATCACTCGTCACGGCCGAACTCTCAAGCGCAAATGCTTTGTTCGCTGATGCAGCAGGTCACTGGCGTACCGTTTGACTGCTCTCAACTATCGCCACCATTGTCAGCCAATCACGCCATATGTAGAGGTCGCCAAGCATGCGTGGCTGTTAATGGATGCAGTTCCAGCAACTGTTTTAACATTTTCTGTACGGAATCACTCGTTAAGTATGCTGCTAATGAACATTTTATGTTTCCGTTAATGTGTTATGTTTTTAATGCTTGTGCATCAACGCGTCCCTTCCACCCATATATTCCTATACAATAAATGTTTGTTTTAGTGAGCTCTACCACCCCTCAATGTTTGTCCCATGATTGTTTCGCCTCTCTTTAGATTGTCTTCGTTCGAAAATACTCCTCGAGAGTTTGTTTAAATTATTTTTTTATATATTATTTTTAACTATTTAATGTACGCACAGCGAAACAAATCTTTAATTGAAACAACCAAACCTTCGTTTCGGGCAACCAAATAAAAACCACAAAATAAGTTCGTTTTAACAACAAAATATTTCATTGCCCCTAAACAAACAATTCATTTCGATTTTAGTATTCTACGCATGTCTCTAACATTGGGTCGACCATCACCAGTATCTGACAAAACCAAGTGAACAACAGCTGAGAATGTGTTTGTTACATTAATCTGAAATTAATTTAAATTTATTAACTACTTTGATTATAGTCCATTCTCGGCTACTACTAACTTTTCTGAAGCCCTGCTAAATTTCTACTGCAGTGATATTCCTCTACCTCATGTAAACAAAAATTACCCGAGTCTAGAAAATTATACCAGAGACACAACGCACTGCATTCCTGTGAACTCAATTTAATAATATTTTGCCTAAGAACTATATCCATCTAGGCATTACCAACTCGCCTATTTTACCATGTTTTTAGTCATAATAATTATAAATAGTATATGATAATTTCCAGATAAATTATAAGTATAAGTTCAATTTAACCAAAAATATGGTACTTTTACGTTAACAGAAACTATAATACGCTTGTGAGATCGTGAGACATAACATATTTAGGAAACCACCAAATACGCTTAACGTGGGCTGATTTCTCAAAGGTGTCCAAACTCCATACACATTTGCTTTGAATTAAAAGTAACACAAAAGCTCTTTACACTTATAACCGGAAATTTATTTTCATATCAAATATTTGTGTTCAAAGTTGCGGCGTACAACGTCTGGAGAACAAGGAGGTGTGACTATGCATTTACGACAAGTTGCATAGGAATCAGGTGCGCGAAGTTGTGTGTGATTAGATATTTAAACATAAATTTCCTCAAAAATATTAAGCTGTATTAAAACCTTGAAATACTATGACTCAAGCCAGCGGTGTGCTGTAATATTAAAGAAGTAACCGGCCTTACATTAATGTTGGAAATAACTGTATGTACTCTATTCCATTTGGCTGGTAATCTGTCGCGGTTGTGTACATGTGTGTGTGTTCGTGTTTTGTAGATGTGTTCGTGTTTTGTAGATGTGTTCGTGTTTTGTAGATGTGTTCGTGTTTTTTAGATGATATTGAATTGTGTTTATAAAACAGCGAAAGTGCTGGTTATTCTTTTCGGAATTATTTGCTTAATCACTTGTGAAAATAATCATAATTGATTTTATTGTCCAGTGATCATTTATGAACTTCGCAGTAAATTTTAAGTACATTTTGTACTTTCAAGTGCAACATGTGAATCTAAATTGTAAAATGTGGTTAAGTGGAAGAAAAGGCATTTTGCCTTAACTTTGCCACAATATTAATGAAGACGTTATCTAATCTAATGTATGTAATAATACAGCGCCGCGCTCCTACGACCTATGCAACTTGTCCTGCATGCGTGATCGCACCGCCTTGTTCTGCAGGTGTTGTACACAGCAACTTTGAACACAATTATTTGATATAAAATACGCTTCCAGATATAAGTGTATAGGGCTTTTGCGTTACTATTGGTCCAAAGAAACTACGTCTGGAGTTTGGGCACCGGGTTTCCGAACACTCTGTATATGCCAGCTGCTTGGTTAGAGGAAGTGTACGAATATATCAAAGCACCTATAGGCCGTTCGCGGTACACTGAGCTTTTTTGAAAGCCCTGTTTGAGATAAACATCTATGCACATCGTGTATTCTTCCACAATTTGTAAAATTAACATTGCCCTGGGCCAGATCACTTTATTGATGCGTGGGTCAAGTGAAACTGTGAAAATATTAGATAATAAATTTTTTGCAGATGTACTAATTGTTACACTTAAATGCGTTAAAAAAAACGGAAACGAAAATAAATAATTTCAGTTTTCCCAAATACATAACCTAGCACGTTCAATTCAACTTTACGACATACAACTATTTTCTCTCTGTGATTACCATCTTTACCGTGAGCTTGCCTGTCATGGCACCCGTTTAAATACATGCAATTAGAGACGGTGGCATTCTTCAAATGTTAATTTCAAAAGTACTCAGTTAACCGTTAATATCCTTTACCTGAATAAACAGTGTTCTAAGCTCAGATACCATAAGCTCAGATACCATATGTATGGTTTTCGANGTCACTACGGCCAATTCACTGTAATTTGCGCTGAACTGTAACAATGAAATAAGTTTCCGTAAGTGCTATATAAAAACGGAAAAACGGAAACGAAAATAAATAATTTCAGTTTTCCCAAATACATAACCTAGCACGTTTAATTCAACTTTACGACATTCAACTATTATCTCTCTGTGATTACCATCTTTACCGTGAGCTTGCCTGTCATGGCACCCGTTTAAATACATGCAATTAGAGACAGTGGCATTCTTCAAATGTTAATTTCAAAAGTACTCAGTTAACCGTGAATATCCTTTACCTGAATAAACAGTGTTCTAAGCTCAGATACCATAAGCTCAGATACCATATGTATGGTTTTCGANGAATATCCTTTACCTGAATAAACAGTGTTCTAAGCTCAGATACCATAAGCTCAGATACCATATGTATGGTTTTCGAGAGTGCTGCTGAGAGAACAGCTGCCGCTTTGGTGGAACACGGAGAGTGGAGACTGCACAGCCCAAATGCACACTTTAGTTCATGTTCCCTATAGACTGGCTATTCCTAAAATGTCATCTTTAATTGTGAATGAGAGGTTTACTTTATACAAGCGTAAATGGAATGGTTTCCTTAGGGATGTTGGCCACCAAAGAATTCATGATTTTATATTTGTACGTTATACCGTTCAACTTGTGGACATTACTTTTAAGTTTCTTGCACAATAACATGATATCGCTTTGTTAATCTAGCACAGCGTGTCTTAGTAACAATTGTAGTGTTTTTGAAATGTACAAATACAAGAAACGATTATACTTACAGAACGTTTAACAAGAGCCACTGAAAACTCAACTATTTATCTATTTAAACGTATTTTTAGTAAAATTTATTTTACAAATAATCATAGATTGCTATAAATTTTACATATGGAAATAATTCCTTATTTTGAGCAATGCTGAAAAAATTACGAAATCATTCCATACCGTGATTTTAAATATTATTCCAATGTGAATAATTTTATTTCGGTAAGTGAGTTGGTATTTACGTTTTGTTTATCACCAAAACGCTAAAATGGTGATATCTGACATGCCATTATGCAAAACTTATGAGGTACAAATTTGTTTCATGAGAGAAAATAGTACTTACAAATAATGTCTAGAAGTTGAACAGTATTTCGTACAGGCACAAAATAATGAGTTACTTGGGTGGCAAAGGCAGTTAATTCTCAAAGGAACAATAGAGACGTGTTTCAAAAGGCGAGGCGAGCCTTGCTGGCGGAGTAACCCAAGGCGGAGGTTGCTTGCAATCTCATTCTTGGCTGCCCTTTTCATGTCGCCGCTCAGCTATGCCTCTCGCTAAGAAGGCCTGCTCCGGGGAGGAGTGTTTGCCGACGGGGCTGAATGGCGCAATCCCGGGCTGCCTTGTCGGCGAGCGAGCCAGAGGTTTATAAGGGGTGGGGGGGTGAAAGGGGGAGAGCTAAACACGAGGCTTGCTGTGCCACACAACTGCGGCGAGCCTGGGTGCCCCTGGCGGGCGTGGGGAGAGGTCAAGGGTCAAGGGTCGCCTACCTGCTGAACCACTGTCAGCGGCCACAGATAACCCAAAGCACGTACAGCGGTGGCCGCGGTGGTGTAGTGGTCAGACTACTCGCCTGCCACCTAGGCGATCCGGGTTCGATTCCCGGCGGGGTCGCTCCCCGGGTTTTCACGCGTGGGAATCGTGTCGGACTATGCCACTGGTCGGCGAATTTTCTCGGCGATCTCCCGTTTCCCCCGCACTTGCATTCCGGCGCTGCTCCATACTCACCTCGCTTCACCCTCGTCGGCTCTCAAGAACTCGATGTTAAGATAGGCCCAAATTTCTCCACTCTACTATACATAGGCGAATGTAAATTCAAACGCAAGGACTGCTCGACCAAGCCAAGTGCGGCGCTGGGGAGGAGTGTGATTGGAGTGAGCTCTTGTGTAGCTGCAGAGAGGACATGAAGAACGGCGAGTGCGGGAAAGTCAATACCGCTAGCAGTCTGCGTAAGTGCGTGAACACTTGTCGACATGCACTTCAGCGACTTCTGCAGACACCAGCCCACGCAGAAGAATCAACATGGACACGCGAATAAGCAGCACTGTGCCACAAGATAGTCACTGCGACATCTGACACCTACAGCCGAGCGCTTTGCCTTACTCTATAGGAAAATCAGGCAAGTAAGAGAAGAGGCAAGGAAGATAACGCCGTGACCTTGTGTAATTCGTATTTTTTCCCCCGAATGAACACTTCATTTTGCTGTGCCTGAGGCTGGCATTTGCAGAATAAGCGGTGGTTTCAACTCTGTATTCTTAACGGTCCTGCACACCAAGCCGGTAGCCGCGAACTTTAAATGGTGAATCAATGTTAAACNTTCAACTCTGTATTCTTAACGGTCCTGCACACCAAGCCGGTAGCCGCGAACTTTAAATGGTGAATCAATGTTAAACCAAATTCCTTCTCAATGCGTCAATTTTAAAGATAACTATTTAAATCAAACAAAACATTTTGACGCTACTTTTACAGAAAATATTGATATTAAAAATTATCAAAAAGTATATATTTATTCAGGTTTTTTATATGTAAATTTCAAAATTACATTTTAGAAAATAATATATTAAACAAAACAGTTGGTGAGATGTCTTAAAAGAGTTCCTTAAGAAATTTCACGCAGTACACTTTTTGTTGTGAAATGGTCATCTTTAAAATGTACGCAAAGAGAAGGATTTTCGTGTAACATTGATTCCTCATTTGAAGTTCGCGGTGGCCAACTTGGTGGGCCGGGTCGTTCAACACTTTTGAGCACAAAACGTATAGAAGTGGCGAAGTGCCACATGTGACTTGCACTCTCCAACAACACAGCCGTTTGTTTACTATAGTCCATTCACGTTTACGTACAATATTTCTGAAACCCTGCTCAAGTTATACTTCCAGTATACTCCTCCGACTCACACAAACAAACGCCTAACCGAGTCTTTAAAATGTCATCAAGGGGACAACACACCACGTNTGCAAGGTGTTACCAACGCACCTATACACTCTCGGATTTTAATCGTATTAATTATAAATAAAACCTTTTTTCATAGGTCAAGTAAAATAAACTTTTCATTTTACCACAAATAAAGCACTTTTATGTTGGCACAAACACGAACACTTGTGGTGTATTGCCTATTTTGGAAAAATCCAAAAACATCATACATGTGGTTATATCTTGAAGGTTTTTTTCAATAAATGTGAGAAAACCATGAATAGAGTACGGTATATTGACTCTTATTGTCCCAAATCATTGAAAGTCACCCCATGTGTAATGTGTTTCGTTGTTACCTAAATGTTTCATGAATCACAAGCC
The DNA here is from genome assembly GCA_002778355.1 of Clitarchus hookeri. Lineage (NCBI taxonomy): Eukaryota > Metazoa > Arthropoda > Insecta > Phasmatodea > Phasmatidae > Clitarchus > Clitarchus hookeri. The sequence continues at coordinate 17,115 of NQII01005276.1, read as the reverse complement.
TTTTATACTTTTGTTAAGTTTACAAAATCTTATTTTTATTTAAATTGAGCNCCTAAATGTTTCATGAATCACAAGCCTTTTATACTTTTGTTAAGTTTACAAAATCTTATTTTTATTTAAATTGAGCTTTTAGTTACATTTTACCGTAAAATGAGACTTTTCATGTATAATTCATATTGTAACAAGACGCCCGTGGGGCGAATTCGAGTTCGCGAGAAATAGAGGTCATAATAAAACAAATTAACTAAATTATATTTTAATTTATTCACANGGGGCGAATTCGAGTTCGCGAGAAATAGAGGTCATAATAAAACAAATTAACTAAATTATATTTTAATTTATTCACACAGTTTTTATTTACAGCATTCATCTTTCTATCTTCACTATTACTCATTCTATTTCTCAGTGAGCGCAATACATAATGTCTATTTTAACTCACATTAACGTCCTTGTTGTCTCTGATTATTTAGAGTCAGTTAACTCATACTCATCATAAACATACTTTGAGTGTGTATGTTGCCATCGTAATAATGTCTTTCACTCACGCATCCAGACCAATGGTCCAGCCCGCCAGTCGCACTATTCGCTGCTCCGATGCTCGCAGTGGCAAATTTTCCTCCCGCTGGTCACTTCTCTCGCCGCTCGTTTCTCTTCGCGCTCGTTGTGTATCGCTAAAACCCCAGCCATTCACCCACTCATCAACTCCCCGTCTCGGAGACACGTCGCACTTTTATACTCGCTGATCTTGACCTGGAAAATTCGACGCACCCAAAGTAATTTTCAGAGAAACTGTTACAGTGTGCCACTAGAAAGTTCTTCTGACAAACGCGGAAATTCATTTAGCATAAGGTCAGGGGCGCGCCCCGCAAAAGGATTATCTTGGCTGCTCGCTTTTTAAAACAAAATACTCTCTTCTTCTATTATCGCTCGCCTGACCTTCACTCCTCCGTTCTCACTGCCCGGTATCATGTCGCTCTTCGCTCGTTCGCGCGATGAAAAGGAGCTACAGGTAACAATATGATTAACACTAGAGAGAAAATGGGTTTGTTGGTAATGCCTAGTAAGAAATAGTTCTTTTATACAAAATATCACTAAACCGAGTGCGCTCGAATGCTTTGCGTGATTCCTTAAGGGTAATTTTTTAGACTTTATTTGCATGAGACGAAGGAATATCCTGAATGTATAACTTAAGCAGGGCATCAGAAAAGTTGGAAGTAACCGTGAATGGACTATAGTTGGTGTCCTCGAGACCAAATTGCCACACACTGGTCGGTCATGTATTACTGCTTGTAGGCCGGCACATTCTCAACCCTTAACTAAAGCGTCATTTAAACGTAATTTAAGTAGTTTTCTCCTCCCGTATTAACATGCGTGACCCAATGATTTGAGCACAAACCTTTTACCAAAAGTTACATCATGAGGAGAATGACTACCATTTCGCGTTGTGAAACGGCACCATGCTGGAATCCACAGCGCTAGACAAAGTAAATAAGATCTCAAGTTCTTATTGGCCGCTGCCATGTCTCCTGTTCGACGTGGACAATCTGAATGAAATCACCTGATTGCTNTATCAATTTCTTATTGGCCGCTGCCATGTCTCCTGTTCGACTTGGACAAACTGAATGAAACCACCTTATTGCTACATGTTTAAATTTGGGTTTATAGCTCCTCAAAGCAAGTCGAACGAGCGGAAATTCAATGACACGCATCGAGCTAACATTTTATTTAATGACACGTAGTCTTGTCACAAAATTACAACGCGAAATGATAGGGTCACCATCCATGGGTCATCGGAATTTGTTAATGCTTGACACATAGAGACATAATTTTCTGTGTTATTGCACCATTTATTGAATTCTTGCAGAACTCGTTGAATGGTCGTTTTATAGGCATCTTTTTCACCGGCACTCGACTGCAATTTCGTTAACATGCCAAATTTCTATTGGCATAATTATCGAACATTATTTTTCTTTCAGGCATATCTCGAGAGCTTTAGGTGTCGACGGAACTACAAAAGCTCACAAAATAAAAATCACAGGTCGTGCAATTTACCTTTGCAGATGTCAAGACCCGTCAGAAGCTGCACGTGGTAATTGTCATCTTTCTAATTGGCAACTGCGTGCTGAGAAAGATTCCTACTGGCTGAGCTGCAAGCACGCGAGCAAGTTACCTGGCACCGACTGGCCAATGGCGTTCCGACAAGTTGCTGGCCAGTTATGCCATTTTGCTGGCGTGTGCGAATTGAGAGCGCCGCATAAGTAGCGGTTTTACCTCTCTATACTTAAGTACTCTATGATCAGGTGGCAAGGGATTCAGACTTTGCCGGCTTCTCGTTGGATCAGAGTTAACGTTAGCGGGTCTGACAAGTTATGGTCAAATTGGAAATTTAAAGGATATATATTTATCTGAAGGCTAGCTTGACCTTTCCTTGGAGTTTAATGACAATGGCGAGTTCATGTTTTTATGATGGTTTGATTGGACGGTATCCATTGCCGACCATGAGACAAAATAAATATTCCGCACACACATACAACAGACAGATAATTAGAAAAAGCTGTTTCCTTGTCAATGAAAGATAAATATGTATATAATGAAAACGACATACAGATTGATGAACAGCTTATTATTACAAAACAGTCAGACAATAAAAGCAAACCAAAAGAAAATACAACACGATGACGAAAACGAAAACACCACACAAGTGAACAAAACAGTGCAAAGAACAATATCAGTGTCGTGCTGAGTTGTATGTGAGTGCGAGATTTCCATTTAATCTCATGGTCAGCAATGGACATAGTCAAATCAAACCATCATAATATAATGAGGTATTCCCGAAATTTTCCGGTCCCTAGTCAATAACCTNAATGGACATAGTCAAATCAAACCATCATAATATAATGAGGTATTCCCGAAATTTTCCGGTCCCTAGTCAATAACCTAGCAATTTTTTTTCTTTTATTTCACCAGTTTTCCGCGCAAAAGTTTACACATACGCTATGCTTCAAGATGCTAAGCGCACACATGCACATTTTCGACTAAGCCGGTCAGAATTAAGTTACTCCGACGTTTAACTTTCGTGAATTGCTGGCAAACACCGGAGAAGCGTGACAGTTAAATTCTTCCAATCACAAAATTAGTTCCTTAATTGTGCGTTTCAGAAAACATCTAGTCTTAGAATATTTTCGCAAAACATACCGGTGTCTCTAGTTAAATAAAATAAAAAGCCATTTTCCTTACACTTACCTGTTTTACGCGAAAAGATTCCAGGGTAAGTTGTGTTACAACACACTTTAGTTGAGAACCACTTTCGTGATTGGATCATTTGAATTGCTACACGTTTTCTCTGTTTGCCTGCGAATCACGGACTATCAGTATCGGAGAAACTTAATTCTGATTGTCTCGCTCACGTAACAGACTGTCTTCACACAAAGAAAAGCGGCCAATATGCAAATGAAAACTGCAATAGTGCGTAGATATTTTCGCGTACAACAGGCGACCCTACTTATGATAAAAGTGGCAAAAGTATATTTTGGCCTTTAATTAGCAACCAACGCGTAATGCCGGAACACAGGTTTTCCTAGGCTGTTCGTTCCCGCGGCGATCGCGAAAAACCCACGGGTCACCCACGGCGATGTGCAAGGTGCGGAGCATTGACTGCGGCTCGAATTTTTCTATGGCAGACTGATAAAAAAAAATGTAAGAAAATTGAAGTAAATTGACGTGGAGTAATGGAGGGAGGCGCGGACGATCAATCACCCCCGCGCACGATCATGCGGCGGGAGAGGGGGACCTAGACAAAGCGGAGTTTACATCGGGGCGCAGGCGGCAGACCGCGATAACGCCTGTGCGAGCGCGCGTGCGTGGGCTAGTCCCACGCCGAGGTGATGTTCGCTGGGATTACCAGACATCCCTGCCATGGCCGGATCAGGAGCTGCGGACATTCATCATCCTAAACAACAACGCAGGTTTCAACTCATTACGTCCACATCACAGCCTCCAAAATGGCACCATCCNGCATTCATCATCCTAAACAACAACGCAGGTTTCAACTCATTACGTCCACATCACAGCCTCCAAAATGGCACCATCCATTCAGTCGCGAGAGAGCTTCGCCCTTCGTATTTATAATATCCGGTACGTGCATTCACCGCGACATGTGAAATTATTTTTTTTTTTCACGAGAGAGAATGGAGTGATGGCGACCGTTGGTTTGTGTAGATTTGGGAAAAATAAAACGATTTTGTGATGTCATCACACCCGGGAACGAGCTGCAATGAAACGTGCGGGCCCAGAGTGGATCAAATGCACAACGGCGAAAATACTTGGCGGTTCTTTTGGTGTGGGCGTGCCTATTCTCTAATTGGCTGCGCGAAGCTCTCGGAGTGGGCCTTGCGTCAGAACGGCTACTGCGTTCTGCGGAAAACTTCCCTATTGGTTGGGCTGCCGACTGGCAAGTAGACTTACTGGAGGTGATTGGCGAATCACGTTGCGACTTGTTGCTGGTCGGTACTGCTTAGGGCCTCCTGTTTTTCGCGAAAAAAAACCAACAGCTAGATATACTCCAGAACACGTTAGTTCAGAACCAATATCGTGGTTGGAAGATTTTGACTCACACATGTATCAAGTGACTGCCAGCCAATCACGGACGTTCAGTGTCGGGGTACCTTTATTCTGATTGACCCAGTCGAGTAGAAAATGTCTTTCCACGCAGACAAGCGGCCAATAGACGAAGGACATTTGAAAGTGTGAATGTAGGAGTTGTAATCTNGAAAATGTCTTTCCACGCAGACAAGCGGCCAATAGACGAAGGACATTTGAAAGTGTGAATGTAGGAGTTGTAATCTGGCCCGGGCATAAATATTTTCGCGAAAAAACAGGTTGACCTAGTGATGCCATGTTGATGGCGTGTACGACTGGAGTTCGCGCAAGTAATGGCTGTTTTATCGCTGTGTTCTTAAGTATAGGCTGTTCACGGTAAAGTGAGCACATTTGAGGCCCTAATTATTATTGTCCTATCCGCCACTTTTTATCCTTCCAATACTTTTTAAAATAAATATTGCCGTGCAAGTGAGAAACACAGAGTATAGTTTTTACCTGACTCGAAAGTTAACGTCTAAAGTTACAGTAAAAAAGATATTTTTTTACTATTACTCCAAATGAGAGGACTACAAAAATTGCTACTTTATCTTGAATAGCCTATAATTGGGGTGCGGGTATTTTTATTCCACGTCCTTGATGTGACCTTGCGATTCACTCGTGGACACCTAGGTGCACGCTGAAATACTACAATTCTCCCATAATCCTACGTAGCAGTTGGTTTGCTTCGACTCGTTATACCGGCAATAGCAAATAACATCCGGTTTACTTCCTTAATAAAAATGTTATTGTTTAATCGTTGGCAGCTTAAAGTCGTGGATTCAATGAATCCGTCAGTAGTATACTTTGGTTCCTTCTGCCACAGGGTCCAGGGTCTGGTCGGGGGTTCCAACCAACCACCATCTTGTTTCTGTCAGTCATATTGTTTCATTGCTATCAAATCTGTGACATTCACTGTGTGCCGATGATCTTGGATATCCTTGAACCCAAAAAATCCAAGAATAAATTCTAAAAAAGTCCTAAAAATCCAAAAAATTCCAGAAAATATTAAAAAATATTAAACATTTATTAAACTCTATTCTTTTAATCAATCTTTTGATCAATTTCGCAACCTCTCTATCAATCTCGCAATCTGTCCATCAATCTTTCGATCAACCATGCAACCTTTTCAATCGCGATCGTCATCAGCACTATTGCTGTCTTCATGTTAGTTTTCATCAATGCTGTTTTCAAGGTCATATTCACCTCCTATTTTGTATTCTATATTAAGTTGCTTTTCTTTGTAGGAAGAGTTGGATGCTAATCAGTATTTAGGGCCAACGGCCGTTTATTTTGAAGTTTGTCGACTTCATCCGAAAATCTATCTTAAAAGTGTACATTCCACACAAACCTACTCTACTGCACTCATTCCGTCTTAAGCATTAACTGTATCATCATAATCGCATGTTGAATCGCAACCCATCGATGTGGCAAGAGGTATTGGGTATTGCCGACAACTTACTGACTCCAAGTAGACTAATCCTTGCAGATCTCGGTATGTTCTTTCAGTGTAACACCTAGCAAAAACTGCATGTTACCAATGTTGTTATGCTTCATCTCGCGAAAATGATTCTTCGTACGTACCATTCTTTCATGCCGACGAGTATTTTGACCATAGGTGAAAACTCGATGACTGAATCGGCACTGGAGACAACCAGTTAGCGATGATGCAGGTTACGACTCATTGATTGTTGAGGCCAAAGGCAGGCCTTCGTATTAGCAATTCATCTTCGTGGTATGACGAGACAGCACTTCCAAATCGATGTTAACTTCCCAACGTCTGAACAACAACTAAGGTATCAGCTTGCATCACAGCTCTATACATACTTTCTCCCATCACTAGGGAAATTCTGTCCGACATTTTCTAAGACCAAGAGGATATTAATATTGTTTTATAGTTTTGGGCTTTGAACTCGGGTCCCTATGCCATACCTAAGAGACACAAATTGCTTAAAAATGTATATGAGTTGCATATGAATACTAAACAATGCAGGAACTGTACTACCAAGCTTAGAAAATTTGCACTATTAATAAAATTGCAAACCTCATATTTCATCCCGAATCCAGAATAATTCTTGTAAACCTTACAGTTCGCCTTTATTATATATTTCTCCCATCACGGGGAAAAATTACCAAATTTTTCTAAGTACGAAAGAAAATAATTTATTAATAGTTTCAGGTCTCGAACACTGGTCCATATGGCATGCCTAAGCGATATATATTTCTTAAATGTAAATATGAGTGCGTATAAGCATGTAAACAGACAGAAAATCATGTACAAAGTTCGTTAAAAATGATCCAATGCTCAGGTCGGTATTTGAACTGGGGTCCCTCTATATCACCATATCCCATGTTTATTCTGTGTCCAAAATTTGCCTAAGAGCCTATTTTAACGGTTTTATTCACCATGCATTATTCCAAATTTATTCCAGCATTTTTGAATAAAGTGTCACGTAGGTGGTTCTTCCATGGAAAGCCTGTAGTGTTCTTCCTCCATTCTCAATTATTATCAAACAAAGAAAAATTTTCCTGAAACATATTTTTTGAGAGCAGTGCGTTCTCTGCGCTTATTTTTTAGAGTGTTCTCAATACAAATTATTAAATACTTTTTTCCTGTAGTAATGCAAACATATGTACGGTCATGTGGTAGACATATTTTTATACAAAAATATCTGTTACCTTCAAAACTGAAATTGTTTTCAACTGACTACCTTTATTTTTACTAACCAATTACTTCCTTTATATTGTACTCTTGTTACAGGATAGGCCAGCGGAAATGAATTAAGTTTTGTATTTATTTTTAAACACAATTTTTCTTCCTGTTCAAGTATTTCCTCATTGCGAAAATATTGACAGATGATTAAATTTCTCAATTATCCCTCGTATTGATGGCTAACACATTAGGATTGCATTTTTGAGTGGGTTTGTTAGTAACCTGTATAATATAAAGTAATATAGTAGTACACATAATTATTTTGTGTCTGAGAAAAGCGAATGCGTCACAGTTACTGCATGATATGTACGTGTCTGCTCACAAACACGCGATCTGGCTAAGAGAGAGAAAAAACTAAAATAATATTACAAACGGATGTAGTAGCTAAATATTTTTTTCTCGCTGCTAGCTACCTAACTGCAATTAAACGTTGGGCAAATATTCTGTGTCTATCTTAAAACGAAGTTTAGCGCATGTGCATGTCTACAGTGTCGAACCCGCATCTCTGTGCGCACAGAGCCACAAGCTTTGATAGCTATGCATACGTCTGTATGTGAGCGCGTGAGTGCGTGTATTATAACTAGAGACCTGGAAAATTCGCGAGTTCAACGACCTGAAGGCTATACTCTATTGTCGTATGTAAAATCATGCAAATATCACTGTGCAAATATACGGTGTTTCGATCTGCATTTTACTGTGCATTTATTATTCGCTCAGAGTTGTCTAGGAGGTGTAAACTAACGGGTGGGCCAATAGTATTAGCAATAAAAACGTACGAGGTTTCGAATTCTAGCTTGTCCCGAAATGAAAACGCGAATTTTTCAGGTCTCGAATTATAACCTTTCGTTTCCTGCATAAGCGAAATTGAATATTTTATTAGAGAGACAAACTAAATGGGGACAGTTATTTCTTACCGTGAAGTTCAGGCGGCCTTGGACTGGACATGTCCGCAGCTGACAAATGCAGACCCCACCTCACCGCCGCTCCTTTCGCCCCTCCCCCTTAAACCCGTGCCCGCTGCGACACGGCCGCGGCACGTCAGAACAGCGCGCGGATCCCTTGGCTGCTCTGCGCGAGGTCTGCTCTTGCGAACTACGTAAGGCTTGTTTACAACTGGCACGGAATTTAATACCTGTAGCTCGCGTCTCAACGTAATGTGGCGTTAATCTATCGTATAATATATTTTTATACCAGCCAATCGGAGTGCCATGGAAATTATTTATCCCGCATATAACATTTTTTTTTTTTTTTTTTTTTTTTGTTTCCTACCTTCGCCTATCCTGTCTTACTAGATAGACGTTTTAAAAACAGCAGTATTATTCTATAATCCCAAATAAATACAAGCGAAACACGTTCAGCATTTTGAGCACATCTACTTCGTTTCCACGACGCACCTCGGTTGTTGACAGCGGATTTTTGTCTTAAACTGTGTTTAATGTTAGTATTATTACATTTCAGTTAGAAACGCGATAAAGTGAGGATCTATTTATTTTTAACATTCATTACATTTTATCGTTCGTGAATTTTAATTTACCGAGAAAAGAAAATTCCTATCGCTCATTGGTAGGTGACTTATGTTTTCTTTGGCGTGTGTAGAAAACCAAATTTAGTTAGTTTTTTTTTAACATGCAAGTGATACGAGGCTTGAAGGCCGCAGAGCAGCTGATGTGCGATCACGGTCATTTCGCGCGCACTTGGCTCGGGTTCATGTGCCCCTCTTCCCCCTCGCAGTAGTGACATGTCGCCTGCACCCTTCGCCTGTTGACAGGTGCGTCGCGAGCCTGCCCGCGCATACAGGCCGTTTAATTATCGTAAAAAAAAATGCAGAGCTGGATACCTCTTTTTTATTAAATATTTTTTTCGAAAACAAAAAAAGTGTTAATATTCGCATATTTTATACAAGGTTCTACCTGGAATTCACTATCGTATTAACAGTTAAAAGTGTGATTGCAGGAGCGTCTGGCCAACCGTACGTTTGATTTCGTGAACAATGATTTAGATCAGATGAATTCAAAATTGTTATATACCTTCTCGTATATGGAAAATTACATCCTTATATCAGTGAGCAGGTGTGAAAACGTCTTTGACGCATGCACGCTTGCACGTGTGCAGTTACCTGACACCATGCAGCTGCAGACCTGTGAAAATGCTTACAATGCTCTTGTCATGCAAGCACAGATTTTTTTTTAACTTTGCCAAGGTCAACTGCCTGACTGTCCATTCCTGCTCGCAAACTCAACTTCAGTAACCTAAATGTAATAAAAAATGTGTTTTATTTCGAAGGTACACATTTGCACAATAGTTTTTAAAAGAAATAATATACTTAAAAAGCAAATATATACTTAAAAAGAATTATTACTATATTAAAAAAAAATACTTACTGCTTGTCTATATAGGTCTCGGATAAAAAAAAACCTTTATAAAAACACTTTTACTATGCATTAGAATAATTACGACAAAATATTTATTTGTCCCCCTACACACACTATTACCAATTTTGAAGCCTTATACTAGCACATGTCCCGATAGCCGAGTGATCCAAGGTGTCTCCATGTCGACTCAAAATTCGGCAGTTCGATCGTGCTCTCCCCAAACGATATTTTAGGTTCCGAAATAAAAAGCAGCGCCCCTAGCGGCCAATTCTAGCTAGAACCATTATGGTAGCCGAGCAAGAGCTACACAAGTGCATTCGAGTTGACATCTCCATAAACAAATATGGTGGTTGAACGACTGGCCCATCGCCTAGCAACAGCCGATGTTAACAAAAGACAAGTGGAATCAAGATGGCAGAAAAAAGATGGTGGACGGAAACATGATGGTAACTGAATGTCATCCAAGATAGTGTCCGGAAACACAATGGTGGACGGAAACAATATGGCAGTCAGTCGGAGCCCCTGAACCTGAATCTGTATCCTGTGCCAGAAGGAACCAAAGCATACTACTTCAGTCAATTAAATTTTACTATAGTTATCAACGGAGAACTTATTGGAACATATTATAGTAGCGGGCAGTNATTGGACAACTGTGGCACGGCGGGTGGGAGGGAGTCCTTGCAGATTCGTCTGCCGCCTGCCAGATACCTGTGGTTGGTGTTTTGCTAGTTGTCCTTTCTCTCTCTTTCACTTGGGTAGGCGGAGCCAAGTCCGTTCTCAGGCCGGCGGGACTATAGGACTGCTGGCACCGTGAAACCTCGCCCTTGTGATAGAGAAGGCAGAGATATTTATTTTACTTAATTGTTTGTTCAGCAAATTTTACTTTAAATTGTAAAGAATTTGTAATGTTAAAAGTCACAAAAGTATGTATGCAATTAGTTGCTTGTGAAGTATTAACACATTTAACTTTTAATAAATGTAGTAAAATATTGTCCCTCAGAATTTCAACACATTTATCATTCAAGTAATAATACCACGTACATTCTGCTATACCCAACAGCTAAGATCCATAAAGTTACCTCATAGTGCAAATCGACTTTGATAAAGAGCTCAGTTACGCCTTGTTGTAAGTTCCAATACCCGGGTTTGAATCCCGGTATTACGTTGTGAAGGTATAGGGGCAGTTTTCTGGAAGAAAGGTGGTGACTACAAGTGCTGCTAGCCCGCTTGTCTCCGTCACAGTATAATACTTCAATTTGTGTATTTATAATATGTATTTATAATGAAGTATGCAACCATAAACTGTAATTGTATTCAACATTATTTTATGTAGGAATTTCTGTGATGTCTTGTGTTCAACTTTTCACATCGAAGTTCTGTAATGTGTCTTGCTTCGACTTGACACGTAAGTAATAGTAAATTGGTAAAAGTAGAAGACAAGACGTACAGAACATCAACATGAAAAGTGTGAATGTTAAACGCTGCAGAGGTATAACTGGGCCTGGACACGGCACAGCGTGCATCCGGTGGCTTTAAACCCAGACGATACAACACTACTACATGACACTTACCACTCAGTTACAAATTTCCTACGTCTCTACAAATGTGGCAAACGTGATACGCACAGTTTGCGATCACGTCTGAGAGTTTAGAACGTTGCTAACTACAATAGGTACATACATCTGAAGCTAGTTTTGGATTTAAATGAGTGAGTGATGATATTTGGGAAGCTCTCAACATCAAGGTCTTGAGAGGCGACAAGGTCGAAGCAAGGTGAGAATGGAGCAGCTTCGGAATGAAATGGCGGGGGGAACCCGCCGAGCAGCGGCATCGTCCGGCACGATACCCAGATACGAAAATCCGGGAGCTACCCCTCCGGGAATCGATCCCTGTTCACCTAGGTGCGAGGCGAGTAGTCTAACCCCCACGCCACCAAGGCCCTTTGATTTTTGAATGAACAAGTGCAAGTGGCGTAGATATTCCAACTGCCCGCACAAACCACAATTTTCTGGTTATAGTGGCGAAGAAATATTTGTATTTAGCTGGCATTGTTCGTTTCTGAAACCTAAATATATACGATGTAGAAATACGCTTAGTTTTGTATTCATGGAACTCAGTTCCGTTTACCGATATTACCGATTGTTTTTCCATATTTTAACTGTACATTTCCGTGCATCTTACGTAATCATACGGAAATTTTGTACAGCGTGGTTATGAGAAGAAATAATAAACTAATTGAATTCCAAGGGATGGAAAAAATAATATGAACACCTGACATATACACAATATTTATTTATAAATAAGGTGTTGGGCCACCTTTTGCTTTAAGAACAGCTGCAATTCTTCACGGACTAGATTCGTAGAGTGTCTGAATAGTTTCCAACGGAATGTTGTCCCATTCTTGTACCAAAACAACCGCCAATTGCTTCAATGATGTTGGAGATGCAAATCTGCTCCTCACTCTCTGCTCTAAAACTCCCCATAAC